>CAUYQG010247260.1:0-33458 GCA_963574415.1 Tarsius wallacei | reverse complement strand
TTTTTGAGTTGGAGTCTCACTCCGTCGCCCAAACTGGAGTGCAGTGGCCGCTCCCGGCCCCCCGCAGCCTCGACCCGCTGGGCTCCGGCGATCCTTCCGCCTCAGCCTTCCAAGTAGCTGGAACTACAGGCGTGCGCTACCACACCCAGCTAGTTTTTTTAATTTATTGTAGAGATGAGGTCTCACCAAGTTGCCCAGGCGGGTCTCGAACCCGCAGGCTCAGGCAATCCACTCACCTCAGCCTCCCAAGGTGCGGGATTACAGGCTGAGCCACCGAGCCCGGCTAAGTATTGCAATTTTAATACAGATTTTTCCCTTTTTAAAATTTTTATTTTAAGGTGCAGGGTTGCCATAGACTTTCAATTTGTTTTTTAAAAAAGCAGGTTTCTGTGTAGTACAATAAAGCAAGGCACAGTCAAACAAAATATGCCTGTACTGAAAATTATACTAGAAGACTCTGTGATAAAAGATTAGTTTTCACAGTGCACTCTAAACTACACTGATAAAAATATAGTCATTATTTTCTATAGTCCAGACAGTCATGCATACATGTTTGTATGTGCAGGTATTGTATATTTACCTATGGTGATTTTGCTTGTATGACCAAAGCTGTTGGGGAGTCCCAGTCAAGTTCCATGACTGCCTTCTTGATCTTGGATTAATTTATGCTTAGAAATTAATGAATGTAACCATTGTCTAATTTGCAAATTAAAAGTAGTTTAGGTATAATTAAGTAGCTAATGGCTTTTGTGCAGTTGAGGCATCACTCTGTTGATACTACAACAAGAATGTATCTATGTGTAAGAGTGAGAGAAAGCAAGTGTCTTGTGTCCTTACAGATCTAAAATTGTTTGATTACTGGCGTACATGTGTGCAAACATTTTTTATTGCTTTTTTTCCATCATGGTAAAGTAGCCATGATAAATGTCATACCTCTAATGTTTTAGTAAGGGTAACTGTGTCATGAAAGAGAGTACAACACAAGGATTACTTACTTATTTTGGCTTTGGAGGCTTACTGTCTTAGTTCAGTCGGGCTGCTATAATGAACTATATAGTCTGCGTGGCTTATAAACAACAGAAAATTATGTCTCACCTTTCTGGTGACTAGAAAGTCCAAGATCATGGTGCTGGAAGCTTCTGGTGAGAGCCTGTTTCCTGGTTCATAAATGGTTCTTGCTGGTTCTTGCTGTAAACTCATATATGGTAGAAAGGGGCAGGGCAGCTCTCCAGGGTCATTTTTCTTTCTTTTTTAAAATCTATATAAGGGAACTAATCCCATTCATAAGAGTTCTGCTTCATGATCTGATCACCTTCCACTTCCAGATATCATCACATTGGGGGCTGGGATTGTAACATGAACTTTGCGGGCCACAGACATTCTAACTAACACTGACCATCTCAGTTCTACTGCTCGCCACCCCATGTAACCTTAGAAAAGTTAAATATCCTTCCCAGGTCTTAATTTCATTGCCAGTGAAATTAGGTTAATGATAGTGTCTCCGTCACCAACTTAAATGTGGTAATGCACGTTGAGTGCAAGCCCAGAGCTAACATTTTTAAAAGAAAGCTCTCATTAGCATTTCTAGTAAACATGTCTTTTCACATTGTGTTTAAAGCACAGAGTATTGAACAAGACTCTGAGATTAAGGAATATTTAAAGATTTGTCCTCATTTTATAAGGTTGTTAATGCTTTTTAAAAGTAAGCAGTGACTGCAGGAATGTTTCAGGTGCCTAAATAGCTCTTGTCAGTATCTCATGTAATCTGTAGCATGCAGTTGAAATATATTATATAAAATTACGACAGTATCAAATTCCAAGAGGCTCATTTGTTTAATGGAATTGCATGGTGAATGCATTTTCTCACTTTTGTCTTTAAGCAAAAGTTATTACTAATAGTACTTAAAACGTCTTTAATATTTATTTGAATAATTTCGTTCTATCTCCTGGAACACTGGGCTATCAGTCATAGTGCTGAGAAATGTGTGCTTACAGGGAAAAGTGCTGCCTTTTCCCAGTGGTAGCATTCTAAAATTTTTTTTTTGGTTTTTGTTTGTTTGTTTTGTTTTTGTTTTTGTTTTTTTTTAGTTGGAGTCTCACTCGGTTGTCCAGACTGGAGTGCAGTGGCATGCTCCTGGCCACCATAGCCTCGACCTGCTGGGCTCCGGTGATCCTCCCGCCTCAGCCTTTCAAGTAGCTGGAACTACAGGCACACGTCACCATGACCGGCTAATTTTTTGATTTATTGTAGAGACGAGGTCTCGCCAAGTTGCCCGGGTGGGTCTCGAACCCGCAGGCTCAGGCAATCCACTCACCTCAGCCTCCCAAAGCATTGGGATTACAGGCTGAGCCACTGAGCCCAGCTCTAAAATGTTTTGAGGCTACACTTGATGCACATGCTTTTTTTTTTTTTTTTTTTTTTTTTAAAGAATCAATGCTAGAGCATGATAAAAGACAGAGACTTCAAAATAATTCTTTTTCTTTTCTTTTCTGAGTACAGTGGCACAATCACAGCTCACTTCTGACTCCTGGGCTCAGGTGATCCTTCCATCTCAGCCTTCTGAGTAGTGCAGTCAGGCATGCGCTACCATGCTTGGCTGATTTTTTTTTTTTTTTTTTTTTAGTAGAGACAAAGTCTCTCTTTGTTGCTCAGGCTGGTCTCAAACTCCTGGCCTCGAGCAGAAATCATTCTGAAGTAGCAAAGGTGTTTGTATTCACTGGTCTTCTCTGACAAGTCAATTTCCATTTTTAAGGAACCTCAAAGGTTCTTGTAATATTCATATTTTATTTTACATAGAGGTCGAGACTTTTCAAACCCTCTCTCCACTCTTTGCTCTATTGATCTGTTCGAGTTGATGGATATGATTCCTATTTTAAAAATTCTTCAAGGGTGTTTTCTGACTTTGCTAATTTAAAAAATACTTCACAATTCCTATTTTCTTCTGAATATCTTTGGTGCAGCTCATCGCTTTCAGCATGGCCACATGAATTATGTTATGTCTGTTTCTAAAATAATGTGTTTATTTTTCTACCAGTAGAGAAAATCGGTCCTGAATAGCCTCATATGGTAAACAAATGAGTTTGTAGAGTTGCTTCAAAGGTCACCAGCTTCTACCCTTTGGTTTTTGTTCTGAGTACTTTTAAAATAAACATCTTCAAAGGCGTCTTTGAATGACACTCTTTTTTGGCGAGTAAAAAGGTTTCCATCATGGTAACGAAGTTCAAAATTTTGTTAAGTTGGTAGTAACCTGGCTTTAGATGGAAATTCTACAATATTAGAATAAAAGGAGACACTAAAACTTCTAAATAAGACTGTCTTTGCAAGAGATAACATTTGTAGAGTATCTGCCAGAGTGGCACAATCAATCTTAAATCTGCTTCTTCTCTCTTCCTTTCTTCTTGCTAAACTCTATACTTTGTGTTACTTCTGATGTCTCTTCCCTATAGTTATGGAAACACATAAATTTATGCCTGTGTTCTGTATTCATTTTCTATTGCTATGTAACACATTACCATCAACTTCGTGGCTTACACCACTCACAGCTCTGTCCATCAGGAGTCCGGACAAGGCTTAGCCAGGTCACCCTCTTCCGAGCTCTCTTGGTTGTTGGCAGGATTCAGTTTCTTGCAAGAGCAGAACTCATGGCAGCTTCCGTGTTCTTTGAGGCCAGCAGGAGAAGCAATTCTGACACTTCACTTTTTGTTTGTTTGTTCGTTTTTTGAGTCAGAGTCTCACCTGTCACCCAGTTTGGAGTGAAGTCGCTCACTCACAGCCACCACAGCCTTGGTCCCCTGGGCTCAGGTGGTCCTTCCGTTTCAGCCTTCCAAGTAGCTAGAACTACAGGAATGTGCCACCATGCCTGGCCAATTTTTTTGATTTACTGCAGAGTCGAGGTCTCACCAAGCTGTGCAGGCTAGTCTCAAACCCATGGTCTCAGGCAGTCCTCTCACCCCTGCCTCCCAAAGTGAGATTACAGGCATGAGCCACCGCTCTCAGCTTCATTTTCTTTTAAAGGACTTACCTGATTAGATCAGCCCCACTCAGGTGAAGCTTCTTTTTGTTTAAGTGAAAGTTGATCCACTGATAACCTCATCAAGGGAGTGATTTTCTGTTGTCACAATTTCTGCCCACAGTCCACAGGACCAGGGAATTATCCAGGGTGCGAGTCACTGGAGTTCTTAGAATTCTGCCTGTCATATCCTGGGCTTTTAAAACTTTTCTAGGGGAAAGCCACTTAAGGAAGGAAGGAAATGGACATCTGTGGACTGCGTTGCTAGGCACGACGTTATGACCTCCATTTTTCAAGTGAGTAAAACCTAGATTCACAGAGACTAAGTAACCGGCTCGAGGTCTCTCTGATTTAGAGGACCAAACAAACATCCTGGATGGGAAATCTACAACTATGTGAGAGCCTTGTTTTCGGCTTCTTTTTTCCTAAACAGTGACAGGTTTCAAGTGAGCTCTTTTCAAACAGTTAACATTCAGGTCGACTGTTTAAAACCTATGAACACATTTCCCCAGGGACGCTATGCTGTAAATGATGGGCAGATTCCCAGTTGGGTCCGCAAGATCCAACTTCATATACACCCTCAGGAAAATGGTCTTCAAAGCAACCCAGAACCTCCTGGCAGGTCATCGAAGCTTTGTGGCTGCCTCGTGTGCAACGTCTCCTTACAAACTAAAGTCTCCATGGCTTGGGCCATCAAAGGAGATGCAGGAGTAGGTGCTGCCCCCTCAGTGGTCTGCGTCTGCTGGAGGTAGGTGGAGGCATGAGCAGCATCTGCTCCTGTTTTGGTAGGTAAAGCACCCAACCTTGAACATCGGGATTATATTTAATCAATTAAGGAATTGTGGTATACCCTGTAGACAGAATCTTATTCGCTATTTTTTTTTTTTTTTTTGGAGTCAGGGTTTCACTCTGTCACCCAGGCTGGAGTGCAGTGACACCAACACAGCTCACCACTGCCTCAAACTCCCAGGCTCAAGCAGTCCTTCTGCCTCAGCCTCCCTGGTAGCTGGAACTACAGGCAAGGCACCACATCCGGTTTATTTATTTTATTTTTTGTAGAGATGAGGGTGGTCTCCCTGTGTTGTCCATGCTGGTCTCGAACTCTCGAACTCAAGCAATTCTACTGCCTCACCCTCCCTTAGTGCTGGGATTATAGACATGAGCCACCACATGTGGCCTTAGTGATCTTTTATAGAAAATCATTTATTCACCTAGTGACAGCAGATTTTTAAAATGGCACCTGTTAAATTCGCACAGCAGCTTATGCGTTAAACTAGTTGACAAATATTTTTATCCTTCAGCTGATTTTCTTTAGCCAGAAAACGAGTTCAAGAACTGTTAACAGCTAAACTAGCTGTTCTTTTAACTCTGTGTAAAGAGATGGCTTACACGGCTTACATCAAATTAATATCTCCACGTTAGGTAGAATAGTTTCAAAATTATGCCACCTCTCTCTTTCTGTTCTTCCTATCATGAGTTCTGTCACGTCCTTCCTGTCTTTAAAACGTGCTTGAGAAAAGAGGAAGAAACGTGAACAATACCCAGGGAATCCCCACAGGAAGAAGGAACCACTCTCAAACTGAAATTATTGAGGGGACTCAGTGCTGCTCATGACTGGAATACAGGAGGTACTGTGTTTGCGGAAGGTCAGAGAAGGTGACTGAGGCGGAAGAAAGTGAGAGGAAGGACTCTTTGGCTTTACTTTCCTTTAACTCCTTCCGTTGCTTTAGCCTCGATTTTATACCTCAGTGTCATGCTTCGTGACTTAGAAGAAATTACTGAACTTCTTTATAGCTCTCAGGAACAAGGTATTGATGTTGGCCTAAGTTTAGACTTCTTCTTTTTTTTTAATCCTAAATTTTACTTTCTTTTCATTCACTGCCTCAGGTAAAATAAATAAATGAATGAATTCTATTCCCTTTTGATCTTCATTTCAGGTTATTCAAAATGTATGGCTGACAGCCTTCAAAGCAGTGGTGCCGGCACTGGATGTTTTATTCAGTGTATTGCCGCTCTGCCCTTTTGTGCAGCTATTCAAATTGCTATGGAAGTGCCGGAAAGGTTGTCATGGATTTTGCCAGCAGTAAATGACATGTGGTCACATACATGGTGAATGTTCTAGGTGTATTGGAAATTACTGTTGCAGCCTCTATTTCGTGGACGCCTGTTTTCCACCTAATACTAAAAGTTCAGTCTAAATTCTTCAGTAAGACGGAGTCAGGTCTTACCTTGTATGTAATGTGTGGAGTAAAAATAATTTAGCATGCAGTTACGAGTGGCGGATGCATAAAAGCACACAGTAACTTTTAAAACAGATTGTTTTTAATAATTCCGTGCCTTTGGGGAAAACGACATTCCCTTTTTATGCCCTCCCCCCTCAGGATGTCCACTTCCTTTTTCATTGGCTGCAGTGAAACTTTGGACGATCATTACCTTAGTGCCCCCTAATGAGATGTAAATAAAATGAATGATTACAGCTTGATTATGGTCCAGTATTTATGAGGCTCCTGGTAACTTGCCGCATAAATTTAAGTATGTGAGTAAATTCTCTTAGGGACAGTCGATGGGAGAGTATTTTATTTTTCTTTCTTGTTTTTTATGATGTACTAATTCTTTTCACCTCTGGATTCTTTATTGTGTTTCTGCCCCCGAAGAAGTAAGACCCTGAAAAATGAGTATATCTTTTTCTGGATGACTTTTATGGTCCCTGTAGGGTTTGGATCAGACCTGAGTTGCTATCTGATCCTGTCCTGTCAAAAGAACATTGAAATAAGGGAACACAGTGTTTCTTTTTTCTCTCTCTGCCCTATCCATCTCCCCACAAAGAAAATCATATGAACATTTCTGTCCTCTGCCTTTCCTTATGAAGCACGTCAGATTTCAGGTTTGTACATCTGTGGAAATCACAGTGTAATGGGTTAACAGTCTTCTCTAGTTACTTAGAGGTTTTGGGTATTTTGAGCCTTCTTCTTTGCCATCTAGATATTGTAAGCGAACCTCCCACTCATGTTACTACTTTGCTACTCCTCTGTGCAGCCTCTTCTTTCTCGAATTGTTATTATAGTGAAATAACCATAGGACAGTCTCTTCCCTGCCATAATCTTCACCCAACCTGCAAAACATTTCCTGTGCCAGGAGCGAGAATAACTCTTAAAGCCTATACATGCTAGCAAAGCATGGTCAAGCAGCATACCCTGGACCCCACAGGAAAAGGAGTTGAACTTTAATTGAGATTTGGGATCATGGATACACATTTTAACTCTTAATGTTGGGTGTCAAGAATTTCCCTTCTTAGAACCAGTAGCTTGTGATGTGAGAAGGAGGCAGGGGACTGAAATTGGTAAAGATACATTCATACTTAATGATCTCATGTGTGACCTGGAGGCTAATTTCTTTCCCCTGCAAAATACAAAGGGAAATATTGTCTAAATGATTGACTTCTCATATAAAGTGGATCATCCCTCTCACACACAAGCCAGGTGTCACAGGTCCCATTTCCTCCCAAGCACCACACGTGAAAGGGAGTAGCTGATAAAGGCTGGTGGCTCCCAGACTCCAACAGTCTGGAGGACCCAGCTCCCAAGCTGACTGTGCAGATAGAAAAGGAAAGGCAAAGATGGGAGCCCATGCTGTCTTCTGAGACTGCTTGTTGCAGAACCAAAGACTGAGTTCTGTTGGAGCATGAGGATGTTAAGATGTATGTGCAGCCAGGCTCGGTGGCTCAGCCTGTAATCCCGTGTCCTTGGGAGGCTGAGGTGAGTGGATTGCCTGAGCCCGCGGGTTCGAGACCCGCCTGGGCAACTTGGTGAGACCTCTTCTCTACAATAAATCAAAAATCAGCTGGGTGTGGTAGCGCGTGCCTGTAGTTCCAGCCACTTGGAAGACTGAGGCGGAAGGATCACCGGAGCCCAGCAGGTCGAGGCTGCGGTGGCCGGGAGCAGCCATTGCACTCCAGTCTGGGCGAGGAGACTCCAACTCAAAAAAAAGATGTATGTGCAATCTGACACCAGGTTTTAGATTCCCCAGGGAGGGGCGAGGCATTGCTGGCATTCACATATCAACTCTCAGAGACTGCTCTTGGGTAGCTCTCTGCTATTGGTTACAGAATTCTCAAAGTATGTGGCTTTATACCCCTCCCCCACCTCCTGACACCCAAAGCCTTTGGCTGTGACCTCATCCCCCAAGGCCAAAGAAAGCCAAGCCCCTCAGCCTCTCCCTCCCTAGACAGCCCATAGCTTCCTCCACAGCACTTGCTGAACCACTCTAACTACTCTTGGTATCGCAAGCCATGTCACTAGGCTCTAAAATGCCATCTGTGTCCACTGGCGTGGCTCGAGCTGAGTGACATGTGGCAAGTTGAGGTTCTCAAGGCAGGCCAGAGTATTCCTGACTTCTCTAGTCAAGAATGGGACCAAAACCGCCTGGAAATAATCTCCCAGTTGAGCTCGAACCCTCACCCCTTGTGACTATACCTTTAGTTAATCTTTGTTAATGCTTTCCTTTGTCCAGTATTTATTGAGTGCCTACTGTATGCAAGCACTGTGTTAAGCATTTAGTATAAAATGGTACCTACAAAAGGTCTATGAGCCCTGCCTTCAAGGAGCATTTAATTCACACCAAAATTTTATTTTAATAGCATTTTGCAAAACATTGCATAAAGTCGTGCACGCGTGTGTGTGTATCTCATATATATGTATGATACCATAAGGTAAGCTGGAGGTTCTTGTTGAAGAATGCTGAATGCAAAAAATGGCAAAGAGACAAAAATATTAAATGAATGAATTCATTACCTAGAAATATGCTACTGGAGTCATTCTGTCAAGTAACTCGCCCATACTGTGATCTGGGAAATTGTAGCTTACCAGAGTACAAAGAATATAATAGTTGGAGTCAGAACAGAGCATATGATTTTGGGCAAATAATTAATTACTTTGGTCACAGTTCTGTAAAATTTACCCCTTTAAGATTCTGTATTTTCTGTATACCTAGGTTCCATATTTTCCCATGGATTTGTCTTTTAATCCTATTTTTCATGGTTCTGATTTCATTTACTTTTACTTTGTTGGTTTAACAAATAGTTAGAGTAGTTATGTGTGTATTCTTTTGTACTGCCTCAAATCCTGGATGGAATGATGCTGACTATAAATAACTTTTTAAAGAGGGAATATTTTAGAAGCGTCTAAAAGCTGTAAAACCTTTAAAATAGATTCTTTGCTTTTATGAGAAATGCAACTTGAGACACTGAAGAATCCCCAGATTCACAAGCTTGGGGAGTTTTCACAAACTGGGTGGGTCTAAGTCACCAGCAAGCAGGTCAAGAATCGGAACATTTTTCTTTCTCAGAAGCCCCCTTGGGCCTCCTGTCACTACCTCTCCACCTGCCACCCCACACTCCACCACCTTAACCACTCTTCTGACTTCAAATAGCGTAGGTTGAAATCTGAACTTTATGTAAGTAAGGTCATGGGATAAGTATGCTTTCCTTTCTCCTCCCCCTCCCCCTCCCCCTCCTCCTCTTTTTTTAGTTATGGAAAAATACACCTAACATAAAATGTTTATTTCAGCCATTTTTAAGTATACAGCTCGGTGGCATTAAGGACATCACACTGCTGTGCCGCCATCACTACCACCCATCGCCAGAACTTTTTAATCTTTCCCCACTGAAACTATATCCATTAAACACAACCTTTCCATTTCCCCTTCCCCTGGCCTCTGGCAGTGACCCTTTTTCCTGTCTCTATGCATTTGTCTGCTCTAGGTACCTCATGTAAGTGGAATCATGTGATATTTGTCCTTTTGTGTCTGGCTCATTTCACTTAATGTAATGTCTTCACAGTTCATCTGTGTTGCAGCATGTGTCAGAATTTCCTCCCTCTTAAAAGCTGAGTAGTATTCCACTGCATGGATAGTACCACATTTTGTTCATCTATTTGTCTATTCATGGACACCTGGCTGGCTTATCTATTTTGGCCATTGTGAATAATGCTGCTCTGAAGACGAGTATGTAAATATCTGTTTGGCGTTTCTGCCTTCATTTTGGGGGAGATATATCCAGAAGTGAAATGTGCTATTTCTAAGTTTAAGTTTCTGAGCAGCCACCATACTGTTTTCCACATTGGCTGAACCGTTTTGCATTCCCACAGTTAAGCTTTCTTTTGCTCAACATTCTGTCTGCATAATTCAGCCACACGCATTACTGCATGCAGTTGTGGGTCAGTCAGTCTCATTGCTGTGTCGTGGTCCATCATGTGAATGTGCCAGAACGTATTTAGCCATTTTGCTGTTGATGGACATTTGGACAGTTTTCAGTTTTTGGTTATGACAAGAAGTGCTGCGATTGCAGTTTATTTAAAAATTAGGTCTAAAGGTTTTGTAGCTTTTTTATAGAAAATTTTTGTAGTAGTCTGTATTATGGGAAGGAAAGCATTAAATTAAAGACAATATTTGAACAATTCACAAAGCTCTCTGATTGTATCACTTGGTAATCTTCGTATCACAGGTGGCAGAACTGCCAACCCCAGTTGCCCTAAGAGAAGGGACTTTTTGGATCACATCCTGGGAGGTTTAGATGTCTAGCTTCTGGCATGGCCTGATCTATGGCTTAAACACTTTCGTTAACACCCAGCTCTGCTCTTGTATGTGTTAGTTCTGTCCTTTTAGCCACTGTAGGTGTCGTGCTGGGGGGTCACAAGACAACTGAATATGTTTAATCTCCCAACTGAACATTAGCAGGAAAAGATTCTATTTTCTCAGTATCTTGTCTTTGCCTGACTTGAGTCATATGCACATCCCCAAAGCAATCACTGTCAGCGGGGATGGATTCTGCCATCTGGATTAGGCTGAAGCTTGTGCGTGGAATAAGTATCACCAAGGCCAGTGAGATGGGAAGAGTGGAGTGGTATCCCCAGATCAAAACAGGAGTTCAGAAGCTGCAAGAATGGAGAGAAGGTTCCACCCCCAAATTCAGGAAGTACCTCACGGAAGCTTGGGTTCACATAAATCATAGCCGTTAGTGCTCTTGATCTTTAGCTGGTAGGAAAGAAGCATTTCATTGCAGGCCTGGAGAACAGCATAAAGTTTCACTCCAGAGTAAAAAATGGAACCAAGGAACAGTCTTAATACCACTTTGGAACTTAGGGTAGAACGGCGACCACAAGTGTCCGGACAGGGGAGGTGTCATAATCCACGGAATTTAGGCGGTGTGGCATTTTGATGGGAGACGATTGAATGAGGAAGTGTGTGGACCCTGTCAACCCTTCCTTCATTTTCAAGTAAAATTCTGCACATTCCTTTCTATTTTACTGGCTTGTTTTCCATTTTCTTTCTGTTGACAAGGTTTTTGACTCACATCGGTGATGGGGGAGATATTGTGAAGGAGAAAATCGCTCAAGTAGAAGAGAGTTGGAAACTCTTCACCCCTCCCGTTTTGGCAAGGCTAGTGCATCGAGCTGAAGGCAGGAGATAACAAGCGCGTGGAAATTAGGTGATGTTTCAGTAAAAGTGGGTCCAGTAAAATTCAGAGATACCACAAAGAATTACCAGTATCCCTGGCAGCCTATCGTTTCTTTCTTTTTAACATTAATTTTTATTCTCGTTGAAATAAACTTACAGAGTTTTAACATTTAAATAATGCTGCCAGGCTTAGGAAAACCCGAGGGACCCTCCCACCATCTAACCCTGCTCCCCTCTGAGCTCTGCTTTCAGAAGTGTTCTCGGTGCACCACAGGAATGCAGCTAGGTTGCTCTTTGCTATGCCAGTTTTGTATATTGTATATTGATTTCTTATTATGATACAAGAAGACTTAACTCTCATCCTGCCTTGTCATATACTCCCTTATTTTTGTATTCCCCAAGTACTTATAGCACTGCTATGGTGTTTTTTAAACGTACGTATGTATGTATTTGAGTTAGAATTTCACTTTGTCACCCAGACTGGAGTTTAGTGGTACATTCAAGGCTACCCAGCCCCGACCTGCTGGGCTCCGGCGATCCTTCCACCTCAGCCTTTCAAGTAGCTGGAATTACAGGCATATGCCACTACACCTGGCTAATTTTTTTATTTATTGTGGAGACGAGGTCTTGCCAAGCTGCCCAGTCCGGTTGGTCTCAAACCCCTGGACTCAGACATTCTCTTGCCTCCACCTCCCAAAGTACTAGGATTACCAGTGTGAGCCGCTGTGCCTAGCTCTTGTTATCGTATTATTTTTGTTAAATCAATATTCAGTGTTTTGTTTTTGTTTTTTTTAGTTGGAGTCTCACTCCATCACCCAGGCTGGAGTGCAATGGCGCGCTCACAGCCACCCCAGCGTCGACCTGCTGGACTCTGGCGATCCTTCCTCCTCAGCCTTCCAAGTAGCCGGAACTTCAGGCACACGCTACCACGCCCGGCTAATTTTTTTTATTTGTTGTAGAGGTGAAGTCTCACCAAGTTGCCCGGGCTGGTCTTGAACCCACGGGCTCAGGCAATCCATTCACCTCAGCCTCCCAAAGTGCTGGGATTACAGGCTGAGCCACTTGGCCAGACTTCAGTATTGTATTATTTCAGTTATGTACATAGTAGTTTCTTACGGCTATTGTAACAAACTGCCATAAACTTTGTGTCTTTAATGAGCAAAAATTTATTATCTTACAGTCTTGGGGGTCAGAAATCTGGAGTGAGTCTTATGGGACTAAAATCAAAGGCTACATTCCTTCTGGAGGCTCTGGGGAAGAATGTTTCTTTGCAGCTTCTAAAGGCTACCCTAATTCCTTAGCTCATGGCCACATCACTTCAGCCTCTGCTTCCTTCATGTCTCTTCCTCTGACTCTGACTCTCTCATATCTCTCTTTTCTCTCATAAGGATTTTTTTTTTTAGTAGGAATCTCACTCTGTTGCCCAGGCTGGAGTGCAATGGCATGCTTACAGCCACCACAGCCTCAACCATCACAGCATCAGATGATCCTTCTGGCTCAGCCTCCCAAGTAGCTGGAAAAGCAAGCATGCACCACCATGCCCAGCTAATTTTTTTATTTACCAGCTAATTTTTTGAGGTCTCGCCAAATTGCCCAGGCTGGTCTCGAACCCTGGACTCAGGCAATATAAGGACTCTTATGAAAACATTGAATCCACAGATAATATAGAATAATCTCTTAATCTCAAGACCCTTAATCACCTCAGCAAAGCCCCTTTTGTCCTGTAAAATAATATATTCACAGGCTCTAGGAATTACAGCATCCTTAGAGGGGCCATTATTCTGACTTCCATTATATGTATATAGTATATATGCACATATATGTTTTTTTCACTGACGAAAATATTCTCTCTCCTTTATAACTTTATGTTTTTCCTGGAGTTATTAATTGAGGTGTTTTTCATCTTTTTAGATTTTGTGTAGCTATCACGAGACCTTCCTGTACTCTCTGATACAACCATAAAATCCCTGTTTGTACTTTCCAAATTGTCAAACATGTCAAGTAACCTGTAAGTCTGTCTTTCTTGCAGCCTTTTCCTGAGCCCTCCATCTTTCTTCTGTTCCATGTTGGACTATGTGTTTCCTAGGTCTGCTGCATGGCAGCATTTTGGGGGGGATTTTTCTTTACCAATATCCTGGTAATTCCCTTTGCCTCTTTCCTTGTACTGCCCTTTCCTTCAAGTCATGTATTTTTCTTTTCTTTTTTTCTTTTATTTATTTATTATTTTTTTGAGTTAAGTTCTCACTCTGTTACCCAGGCTGGAGTATAGTGTAGTGACATCATGGTTCACCACAGCCTTGACCTCTTGATCTCCTGAGCTCGGGCCATCCTTCTGCCTCAGCCATCAGAGTAGCTGGAACTATAGTTTCACTCCACAGCACCCGGCTAATTTTTTTTTTTTTTTTTCTTAGAGACAGGTTCTCACTGTTTTGCCCAGACTAGACTTGAACTCGTGGGCTTAAGGAATACTCCCACCTTGGCCTCCAAAGTGTTAGGATTATAGGCTTGAACCACTGCACCCAGCCTCATACATTTTTCTTTTTATTATTGTTATTATTATTTTAAAGATGTGGGTTACATACATTGTCCTTAAATGTGTTACTTCATTGACCAGACAGAGTGTATCCTCTAGTAGCTTCTTGAGAAGAGGTGTACAGGGAGCAAATCTGCCACCCTTAGATACTTAAAATACCTTTTAGTTATTTTCTAACTGGGTAGACGCCAGTGATGACCCTGTCTGAGTGGGGAGAAAGGGTTTCATGTTGTCCAGGGAAGGAAGAGGAGGAGAGAATGAGGGAGAAAGAGGGGAGAGAGTGGAAGGTGTTTCTACCCTGATCTTTTTTCTTTCTTTTTTTTTTTTTGAGTTGTAGTCTCACTCTGTTGCCCAGACTGGAGTGCAGTGGCCACTCCCAGCCACCACAGCCTCAACCTGCTGGGCTCCGGCGATCCTTCCGCCTCAGCCTTCCAAGTAGCGGAACTACAGGTGCGCGCTACCACGCCCGGCTCAATTTTGATTTATTGTGGAGATGAGGTCTCGCCAAGTTGCCCAGGCGGGTCTTGAACCCGCAGGCTCAGGCAATCCACTCACCTCAGCCTCCCAAGGTGAGCCACCGACCCCGGCTCTGATCTTTTTTTATTATGCCTCTTGGTCATCTTGTTTCTCTAATATCTTACCCACAGGGAGCACTTAATCTGTGTTCTTCGGTGAATAAACACATACAGACAGCCTCGTGTTTCCTGTTCTGTGAAACAATAGAGAGTTCTTAGAAGCCATTAATCAGCTTCTTATAAAGACCTGCTTGAAAAGTGAACTCCAGTTACTAAAAGATGCCACTCAAGTCAAACCTGTTTCTGAAATCCTCAGCAAATAGTACATAAATCTGATTCCCCCTTCAACCTTATTCTACCTCTCCTCCTGCTTCACCAGATGACACAGTCCTGAAGACCCGGCCTTACGGCTGGCTTGCCTTCGCATCTCCCATGATGCCTTGCACTGTGCAATTACCAATACAGATTTGTTCTGCACATCACACACGTGGCCTTCTCGATGGCCATTCATAGAGCTGGCCTGTTCCAGCATCAGAAACTGTGCAGTCACAGCTCCCTTTGCCTGTAGCATCTTTCGCCGACTCTCGGGATCTGGCCATTTTCATCCTGCAGGTGCAGTCTGCACATCGTCTAGTCCTCCTGGCCCCAGTGTAAAGACACGGTCTCTTCCCTGACTCACTGACTATCATGGTGTGATGGCAATGCCAGTCATTCTCTAACATAATCTGATTGGTGTCCTTATTTACTGTTTCTGATAAGTGGAGACTCTGTAGATGTGCTTTTCCATCGCACCCACTGCTGCATCTCCCACACCTGGAACAGGGGTTGCTATATAACAGTTAATTAAACAAACGATATCAGCTGTTGAGCAAGCGACCATGTTATAATAACTTTGTCTTGAGGTGGAAGGGTCGCCGGAGCCCAGCAGGTCGAGGCTGCGGTGGCCGGGAGCGGCCACTGCACTCCAGTCTGGGCGACAGAGTGAGACTCCAACTCAACAAAATAAAATAAAAAATAAAAAAATAACTTGGTCCAACCTTTACTGGATGGCATGAGTGGTATAAGAAGAGAGCACACACATGCATTCCGCTTTTCTGAAAGTTTTCCTTGACTGTGTACACTTTTTAAGAATCTAGAGATGATTGAACATTCGGGGAGTGTGCATGCCCTAGGGTTCTCTGTATTTCCTTGTGGAAGCCTTGAATCTAGAGAGGAAAAAACGTGAGAAAATACTGGCCTGGGGAGATCTGTCCTTTGAGTTTCATTTGAGAATTCAAAATCCTATTGTTGAAATCCTATCTGCCCATGGACCTCGGGGACAAGTACCTGGCCTTGCTCTTGAGCCGGTCTCTTTACTGTAGCCTTGGAGCTGCCACAGAGCTGATTTTATGTGTAGATCTAGGTTGCTGTTCGTGCATGGCATGGAGACCCTGTAATTAGGTTTCTGTGACTTAGAGACTGGCTATAAAAAGCATTACTCCTGTTTTCAGGACAGAAGTATATACATGTACTCAGGTTAGTAATATTACTGGAGAAGGAATGTAGAATGAGAAATGAAATAGTGTCTCCCCCAGCCCCACTTGAGTGCAGTGAAAGCCAAATCAAAATGTTTAAAACTGGTCAGTGATACTGCGGATTCTGCCAAAATTGACCCTTGTCTCTAAGACAGGGTTTCTAGAACAGCACTGTTGATTGGGGCCTGGATACTTCTTTGCTGTGGGGGGGTATCTTGGGCATTGTAGGGTGTTTAGCAGCATCGTTGGCCTCTGCCCGTGAAATGCCGATATCAGCAACTCCCCTCACCTGCTGCAAGTTGTAAAATCAAAAGTGTCCCCAGACACTGCAAAACCTACTTGAGAATAGTTGCTGTAGAGAATGCATGGAAGGACCTAGCCTTAAGCCATGCTACTGGGTATGCTCAAAACCCACAGTGCTACCATTAATGTAGCCATGGTGTAGAAGCTGCTTCTTTTTTTTTTTTAGGTTGGAGTCTCACTCTGTCGCCCAGACTGGAGTGCCGTGGCCGCCCCCGGCCACCGTAGCCTGCTGGGCTCTGGCGATCCTTCCACCTCAGCCTTCCAAGTAGCTGGAACTACAGGCGCGCGCCACTACACCCGGCTAATTTTTTGATTTATTATAGAGATGAGGTCTCACTAAGTTGCCCAGGCGGGTCTCGAACCCGTGGGCTCAGGCAATTCACTCGCCTCGGCCTTCCAAAGTGCTGAGATTCCAGGCTGAGCCACCGAACCCGGCCTATTATCTGTTTTTTTTTTGTTTTTTTTTTTTGAGTTGGAGCCTCACTCTGTCACCCAGACTGGAGTGCAGTGGCCGCTCCCAGCCACCGCAGCCTTGACCTGCTGGGCTCCAGCGATCCTTCTGCCTCAGCCTTCCGAGTAGTCGGAATTACAGGTGCGGGCTATCACGCCCGGCTAATTTTTTGATTTATGGTAGAGATGGGGTCTCGCCAAGTTGCCCAGGCGGGTCTCGAACCCACGGCCTCGGGCAATCCACTCACCTCAGAAGCTTCTTAACTTCCGCCGTCATATCCATGCTCACCCTCCCTCCCTCCTTTCTTCCCTCCCTTCCTGCCTCCTTGTCTCCCTGCCTCCCTCCCTTTCTTCTTTGCTTCCTTCCTTCTATTCTTGAACTCATGACTTTAAACATTTGATATGTTTTAATAATTACTATTATCATTTCTATGGATGCTCGATTATCCCATTTGGGGACAGGTAGGCAACAACTGGTCTTTACTCAGAGAGAGGGAAGCTTTGGAGGGCTATAAACAGAAGAGTGACCCTCTTCTGGAAAAGATCACTAAAGTTTATGCGGCCAAAGTGTAGAAGATACCGTGGAGGAAGTAGAGAGAACATTAGGAACAAATTATAATAGTCTAGCTAAGATACAGTGTATCTTGGATCCGGGTAGTTTAGGTGGTAAAAAATGGTGAGATTCTGAATATTTTACTTTGGAAGGAGGCTTATTTAGGGACTTGGGTGGCAGAACGGTGAGTTTGCTTTTGGATATGTTAAATTAGGGGTATTGAAAGGAAACCCAAGCAAAAATGTTTTGCCATCCGTTGGCACTGAGAATGGTCCATTGGAATTGAAATTTACCTGAGAAGATCTGTGTATAGAAGAATAGTGAATAATATTTCAGCATGTTTTCTGAGATAAAGGCCTGCCTTTAAAGGTTAAAAAAATTTGAGAATTTAGCTTTATTTTGTGGCAGAGCATGATAACTGATTTTTTCTTTTCTTTTAAAATAATAATCTGGCTTGTGACACCCATGCTTTCAAATTTTCTCTGATTGACTTTCCTAAGCAAAGTTTCTCTCTCCTCCTTTTGTGTTCTATCATCATCATCATCATCATTATTGGGATAGGGTCTTGCTATGTTGCCCAGACTGGTCTCAAACCCCTGGACTTAAGCAGTCCTCCTTCCTCAGCTGCCCAAGTAGTTTGGATCCATTTTATCTTTGTTCTTTTGTGATACTTCTTTATACCAAATTGCAATTACTTTTATATTTCTGTCCACCTCCCTCTGAAGACAATGACTAGATTTCCTGTGTGGATTTGTTGCCTCCGAAAGGCAGGAGGGTTGGTTAGTTCTGTGAGCCCACACTAGCTGTGAGAAGTTGGTGCCTAGTTAACATTAGCACATACCTCAGAGCAAGTTGGCAGGTAAGGGTTTTGAGAATATCGTATACATCTCTACTAGCCCGTATGCACCTCTGTGGAGTTAGAAGCAGGGGAGCTCCAGAAGTGCACAAAGCTCAGGGTAACTTAGTAAAAGTGAGAAAAATGGGGCAGGGGGGAGAAGCAGCCCAGAGGCAGGACATGGATAGCAGGCTGGGTGTCAGCTCCCAGTTCCCTCCTTGTCCAGCACCCTTGTGCAAGGCATGACCTGAACAACTGCATATGACGCTGCCTAGGAAGGCCTCTGGGATAGGAGTAAACACACCAGACTCAGCCCTAGCACTGCCAACCACTGTGTGCTCTCAGTTTCTTCATCTGTGAAAGGATGGAGTTTGACTTCGTAGGCTTTGAGGTGTAATTGCATGAATATTCTTGCGTTTCACCTCAGTTTGGCTGTGTGTGATGTTGGGGCGTTGGGGGAACAGGCCTTGTAGTACTTGAAAATTAGAATTCCTGATAAAGTTCTGATTCGTTCTAGTGTTTCTTCTCAACAAACCAAGGGCTGCCAAGTTTTAAAATATTTTAAAATGCACTAGAGGAAGTGAGTCAGCTACGTTCTTCATACACGGCAATGGAAGTACACTTAGTTCCAAGTTATGAATACTGTGAAAAATGATGCTCTTTGAATAAATACAGGATGAAACTTTCAGGCTTTCAAAATATATGTTCTCTCTTTCCTTCCGTACTCATATTAGATTGCTTTTGTAAAGTGTGGAACACTGAGATGTTCTTAAAAATGAGCCTTTCAAAAATAAAAAGTACAGGCTCCATCTCTTACATTTCCAGTTGGTAGTTTCCCATAGTAGAGTTTTGGCTGCTCACGTGTCTTTGCCTCACAACTGTCTGACTTCCCCCAAATTAACACAGTTAGTTTATTCCTTTTTCTGATGATGGCCATATATAGAAAAAAAATCTGATTATTTTCATGTGGCACTATTCCTGGTCTCTTTCTTGGGGACTCTGAGGGATTTAGTTAATTCTACCAAGGGAAGAGTCAGGAGAGCTTCCTGGGGTGGCCAGATTCTACCAGAGAGCATCCTGGGAGGCGCGGAACAGTTGACGCGTGCTGAAATCAACTCTTTTACAAGTGTGATACTATCGCTTTATTTTCTTCCCCCCAGTCTGCGTGGTGAAAAGGACTTTTCATTTCACTGAGGTGAAAAGTGGGTCTGTGAGTGGAGCGACTTTCTTTAAAAAAAAAAAAAAATCAGAACCCAATTACTTGATATGCAGAGCTGCAAGCCTCATTCCCCTAACGAAATCAGTGCAGTGTGCACTGCCGTGAACCTGAGCTGCTGACATCTCCCGATGACGGCTGGAGGTGGAAGGACCCAAACTTGCAGGATCCCCCTCCCCCTCGAGAGAGTGTTAGTCCAGTCCTTCAGAGAGGTTCGTCTTGGCTCTCTGTCATCGCCGGGACGCTGACAGGGAGCGTGTGTCATGGTTACAGTAGAGTGTGCTAACATACAACAACCATGAAAGCCCAGCGGGAGAGGCTGCAGATTCCGGGGCTGACCTTGGAGTGAGTATTGTCTGTCTTTAATATTTTAATGCTTTCTGCATGGTACTCGCTTTCCGGCAACCAATAGCGATTTAGCGTTTGTTTGTACTGACAGGCTCAGAGCACTGCAGTGTGAGGTGGAGGAACATATCTTAAATGCATGGCATTTGGTTTCAGCTGATGTGGACACCCAGACCAGCGTTTTGCAGTGCAGTCCTAGGAAGGCGTTACTGCATATTGAAAGTTCCTAAACCTCAGTTCTGGAAACATCTTAACAGCTCATTGTGAAAGAATGTGTCAGTAGGCCATGGTGTATCTGTCTTTTCCTCCTTCTCCCCTGCCGTTTGTTTATCCCCATGTCGCCTTCTTCTAAAGAAAGGCCTCTGTCTGCCTTGAATAATAGAGGACATTGCGATGGATGAGAGTGCAGGAGAAGGGTTATTCGCGACATTCGTTAGATGTGATCCATGTTTTATCTGTGCAACAGAATATTAATGAACTGTAGCACATTTAGAATCCTGTCTGCAGAGTCTCCAGCCACTGCATGCAATGTGTTTACCTAGTTGAGCTCTATGTTGGCTTAGCTGTTTGTTTTTTTTTTAACCCATGAACTCATCTGACTGCATTCTGATTTGATGTAGCTACATGAAAATGTTCACATCTAATTTGTGGCGCAGAAGTTAGACATCTGTGATGCAGGAAATGTCAGCAAATTTTTATTTTAAATCTTTTAGTCAAAGATGCAGAAGCTGTGAGTTAGTCTGTGGTAGCACTCTTAAAATAATAAACAGTAAAATATAAATCCAGTGGAAAAAGATACATATCCTTATTTCTAACTTACAGCACAGATATAAATTATATTTTGGTGAAATCTGAACCAGTCCCAATAGTCTCATCCTGGGCAACCTCCAGACAGAGACTGCAGTAAGAGACCTGTACTCAGTTCCGAGTATTAATTACTCCTCTTGAATTCTGTAGATGCATTATACACGAGAAGTTATTTCCTTAATAAATTAATAAAAATGTGACATTCTGAAGTGAATACTTTTCTAATCAGGCCTTCCTCGAAAACCATGCACTGATTTTATACTAACAAGGAGCTCACTTATAAAAAGTTAGAAGGTACTTACAACTTTCTTGCTAGATGTGACATTTTCCATATTAGAGGTACAAACAGTATTTACCTATCACTCTAATATCTTTCCCGTCTCCACCTCCTCCCTCACATTCCACCCTCACCATCTGTGTGGAATATTTTAGTGGCATGCACCCATTTTTCTATTTAGCACTCCGCTCTCTTCTAGTATTCTAGAAGCACACAAGTAAGCCATAGCTCTGTATTCAAGACCCAGGAGCGTTAACCTCCAGCTTGGCTTTTGCCTCTATTTTTGGTTGTGCTGCTTCCTGGTTGTTTTCTTTGGACTTATCGGATATCATTTCACATAATGCGTTTTTTCTCTCTCTCCCTCTCCCCCCTCTCCCTCCCCTCCTCCTCCCTTCCCCCTGTTTCCCCTCCCTCTCCCTTCCTCTGTGTGTGTGTGTGTGTTTCTCCATGTCTCTCTCTCATTTTTAGCATCTTGTCCACATTAAGAGGAGACACTTGGAAGTCACTTTTTAAAATGCAAACTCAGTTGTATCAGATGTTCTCTTTTATAGTTTGAACGAATGGGTTTTGCCACAAGTTGTGTGACCTTGCCAGTGATGGCACAGGACATGGGAGTCAGCTAACCCAGGGAATCCCCTGATTTTTGTTTTGGTATCAGGCCACACCCCCTCATTCTAGCCTCTGCCCTGGTAAATGTTACAGTACATTTAGAATAGATCACTCTTTTCACTTGAGGAGCTTGATAGAATAGAGGATCACTCTTAAGTGTCATTTTGCTTTGACCATTTTGTTTACCTTAAAATATAAAATTACTCTTAAGTACACAGAGCTAACTTTACATTCATTCATGGAGAAAGTTAAATCTGCAGTCTTTGAGTAAATTCAACTTCTAGCCATTGCAGAGAAATGTTATAATGGAACATTTCGTAACAGATTTTTATTAAAAGCAGACTTAATCTTATAATTTTAATTATTTGGAGACCCTATAACAGGATCCTAACTTACAGAGCAAATGTGTAGAGCAGTTTTTGTATGTTCAGTCTTGAGACATTGCTGTTTTTCTTTCAGGAGAGATTATTCCATAGACACTGCAGCTGTGGAATATTACATGAGCATATTTTATGCTGTCTACATGCAATCCAGAATTTTCTATCTGACTTACAAAAAAAATGGGGCAATGTCTGATTCCCATTTCAGACATTGAAATCCTAGATGTGAGACACCAAAATATTTAGGTATTTCAGAAATTAATGGGTCATTAATTTATATAGAAATTTGTGATCTCTGGATACCCTATGTCTGGCCTTTCAATTGCTGAGAAAGAAGGTAGGTTTATTTTCTTTTTTTGTTGTAAGTCTAGAATTAGGTTCACTTCATAGCATACATCCTATGTGTTTCTGCTTGGAGACAGGGAGTGGCGTCAGTGCCTGTGCATGCCTATTTTAGGACCGGAAGGGATAGATAAGACTGTACTTAGATAAAATGATGGCTGTATCAGAGAACATTCCTGAGATCTTTCCAATGAGCTGCTAAGTTAGAGTATAGCATGTTTAAGAGCAGCAGCTTTTGAATGTGCTCTGAATGTATAAGGAAAACAATTCCTTACCACTTCCAAGTACTGGCACCAAACCAGAAAATGGTCTTAGAAGACCTAAAACTTTACTCTGTTGAAACACTGTATTAAATAAATTGGAGCATTTTGAATAAATAATTTTATATTTCAGCTTAAGGCAAATGCAGCTAAGTCTCAATTGTCCATATAATGGGAGACAAAGACGGCATTTAGAATTTGCAAACCATGGTAAGCTCAAATCTGATTTTAGCCACTGTTGCCAACTCTTTGTGCCAGTGAAGGGTACCATCAGCTTGAATCAGTCGATATGCAGCCCTGTTCCAAGACTTCATTCTCTAAGGTAGGAAAACATGATCTGGTGTAGAGCCATTGTCCAATGCAGAGACAAGAGAAGGTTCTTTGGGAAGCCCATGGCACCATACCAGGAGTTTCTGTGCTGTTGCTCACAGTAGCCTAAGAGTTGGGACCAGAATACCTAGCTGATTATTAGTTTAATTTTGCCTTGTAAAAACAGTTGAGAAGTGATTAGTATCAGCATTATACTTTAATAGATTTATTGGTAAAATTCTTGCAGGATATCTCATTTAAGTTTTGTCTTTTTAAGAAGAAGAGACAGGAAGCCAAAAGGAAAAAAGATAACATGAACTCTATTCTGGCAGCCGGGGGATGAATATTTGAGAATTGGCTGGTAAATAAGCTTGGTGGTTTGAATGGGTTGGTGAGGGGTGGAGATTAGAATGGCCCATTGACAGTTAGATTTGAGAAAACCTCTCTGGAAAGTAAAATAATTTATAGCTCCAAGTAAGAATTCTGAAATAATTTATTATGAATGTAAAGCATAAGAACATTTTTTATCATTACCCCTGAGGGTTAGAGAAAACGTTGGGTCTTTGTTATAATTATAAGGAAGACTCATTTTTTCCTCTGCAAAGTAAAAACATATCTTCCTGGCTGAGCAAAGTGGCTCATGCCTGAATTCCCAGCACTTTGAGAGATCAAGGCAAGAGGATTGCTTGAGGCCAGGAGTTTGAGACCAGCCGAGGCAATATAGTGAGACTCCATTTCTACCAAAGAAAAAATTTTTTTTTAAATTATCTGGTTGTGGTGCACAACTGTAATTTTAGCTGCTTAGCGAAAGGCTGATATGGGAGAGTAGCCTAAGCCCAAGAGTTTGAGGTTACAATGAGCTATGATTACACTACTGCATTCCAGCCTGGACGATAAAGCCAAGACCCCATCTCTAAGAAATACAAATGAATAAAAGACAAAATCTTTCTGTGTGGAAATGTTAGTTGCTTTTTAAAAACTACAGTATTTAACCCAAATTTTTATGTGCATTGTCTGATAACTACTTTCCTTTATTTCTGCTACAAAGTTACCACTGATTCTTAATCTGAAATGAAATATACTCAATATAAAATGGCACTGGATCTTCTTTCATGCAGAAATCACATGTGGAATAGATCTGCCAAGTGGCTTTGTGACAAAGAAAAGGCTCAAATAAAAATGGCAGCTGTAGTTTTTAAAATGTAAATTTCAGCAGGAAGCATTACTTGTTCTGTATTTTAGAGCTGAAAAGGGCAAGTGATTAGATGATTACCTAGTGCTGTTGATAAGCATGCCACAGGGATTCTGGCCTGAAGGGAACATAGTCCCTTAACTGAGCTATGCTATTTTTACTGCAATCAATTCTCCCATTTGGAATGACATTATTTTAACTTTCAGTCTCACTCCCAGGAGCCTGAGTCCAACCCCATCCAGCCCAGGCAGTCCTTGTAGTCCTCTCTTGGCTTTTCACTTTTGGAGGTAAGCGTGCTCCAGGGCCTGCCCAGGGCTGCTTTGTCTTTTTGTTCCCCCTGTTCCCACCATGAGCATTTGAGCACTTCAGACTATACAAGACACAATAAACAGTTTCCTCTTAATTGTTGCCCTAGCGTTAACATACAGAGCAAGGAGACTGGTTGAATTGTTTACTTGAAGACTGACTTGGTCACTTATTCCATTTAGCATATCTCACTAATATTTTACTTGGTGTCATATAATTAGTTGTTTTAATGTGTGTGTGTGTGTGTGTGTGTGTTGCAGTTGTTCATTTTTCCTTCTTAGGAAATGATCTGCACTAAATTCCATGAGTTTTGATCAGTCCCTTTTAAAGGGATGATTTATTACAGTTGGTAGAACACACTTCCTAATTTGTATAAGAGTATCATAATATCTGTTGCCACGAACTATTCTATACACTATTATTTGCAGGATAAAGTATTTAAATTGTGCCTGGCTCGGTGGCTCAGCCTGTAATCCCACACTTTGGGAGGCTGAGGTGAGTGAATTGCCTGAGCCCGCAGGTTCGAGACCCGCTTGGGCAAATTGGCGAGACTTCATCTACAATAAATTAAAAAAATTAACCGGGCCTGGTAGCGTGCACCTGTAGTTCCAGCTACTCGGAAGGCTGAGGCGGAAGGATCGCTGGAGCCCAGCAGGTCGAGGCTGCGGTGGCCGGGAGCAGCCACTGCACTCCAGTCTGGGCAACTGAGTGAGACTCCAACTCAAAAAAAAAAAACAAACAAGCAAACAAAAAAAAGTACTTAAATTGTCTAAAGGGTTAGTATGTTTCAAGTCTTTCTAAGACTTAAAAGTTATATACTCCCACCCCCACATTCATAGGCTGATTTAAATTCACTCTTCTCTGTTTGTTAGAAAGATATCCCCAAGGTACTCTTCTTACATGTTAGCATATTTTCTTGTAAGAATACATCACAGAAATCTGCTGGCATTGTATGTATCATACATGTGTTCTGATAGACCTTTCATGGATTCATTATTTATGGATGTAGTGTATCTTCCCACATCGAATCACAAGTTGTACGTGGAGTACATAGCACCCCTTCCCCCTTTTTCTAAAATCCTAAGGAAGGAAGTGGAATCAAACTTCCAATGAATGGAAAAGGCAACTTAAGTTATTTTTTATCAATACATACTTTTTAATTCATATTGCAAAAGAATGAAAAATTTGCCACTTACAGTCAGTTCCTTAAAAATATAAGTTTTAGATTATATCAGTGGGACCATTTAACAAATTTATTTCTTATATTTCTAAAATAAGACTGAACTGAAATCTGTGAAGAAGAATTGACTAGGGAAATTAAATTAATGACTTTGAACTTTAGTTCTACTCTTCTGCTGATGGAATTATATTTATTATTATAAAAATGACTTTCTTTTTATTTATTTTTATTTTTTGTGTGTGTGTTGGAGTCTCACTCTGTCGCCCGGACTGGAGTGCAGTGGCCGCTCCTGGCCACCGCAACCTTGACCTGCTGGACTCTGGCGATCCCTCCACCTCAGCCTTCCGAGTAGCCGGAATTACAGGCACGCACTACCACACCCAGCTGATTTTTTTGATTTATTGTAGAGATGAGGTCTCGCCAAGTTGCCCAGCGGGTCTCGAACCTACAGGCTCAGGCCATCCACTCACCTCAGCCTCCCAAAGCGTGGGATTACAGGCTGAGCCACCAAGCCCGGCTGACAGTGACTTTCAACATGAACATTTCATGTAATAACTTTTATAAAATGTCCTCTGAATTTTATAGATCCTAACGCATAGGAGTAGTTTTTGTTTTGTGTTTTTGTTTGTTTGGTTGGTTTTTTCCTCTCTCTGGAGAATTCCATTGCTCTTATAGTTTGTCCATTTTTGGCGACCCAACCACAAGAAATTGAACATTCTTCTGAACTTTTTTCTTCCGTGTAATGTGTCTTCATTAAATACAAACCTTATATTTTCTTTTCTTTTTGTATCCTGAAGACAATAAGCTATTCGATGTGAAGATGCTAGTGGAGGGGAGAAGAGAATTAAACTAGATGCCAAGGCAGTGCAGAGGAGGGTGGAATTCTGAAAAGTGTTCTGAAGAAACGTTCTATGGAAGTTGCTGTGTTTGAGTTGGACTCTGAACATTCTTGGAGGGAAGGGTTGGGGTAAAGGGAAAAAAAAAAACAGAAAAAAAATCAAGGATGTGAGAAAGCATAGTATGCGGTAGAGATAATGTATGTCGCTACAACATAGGATGGGTGGAAGAGAAAAAAGCTTGGAACTATCTAGAGACTGATATGTACTTAAAAATTAATTTGAGGTCATGCTGTGTAGGGCCTTGAATACTAAGCTTAAACAGTTTGACTTTCATTCTGTAAGCAATCAGGAGTCATAAAAGATTTTTTGAGTAAGGAAATGATCAGTCTGAGTTCGTACTGAGGAGATGTACCTTACCAGTATTAAGAATAGACTGGATTTTAGGTAGAAACTCCAATGCGGATGCTGGTGCAGTATTTCCTGAGTAGAAGGTCCTGGATTAGACCAATTACAATGAATTAAGTTAAAACTACTTTATAGTTGCCCAAGTGGTTTTATATGCATGATTTCATTTAGTTTAATCCACTCAACACTATTGTGAGACAAGCAGGAATATTGCTTTTGTTTATAGATGAAAATGCTAACACACATAGAGATTAAATAGCTTAACTAGCCTGGGACTCAGAATGAGGTCTCAAATCTTTCCACTGTGACTAACTTAAAGACATACAAACATCGCTATGAGGTCATTTATATTGAGTTTTAATTATCTGGTTTAGGTAGACCTCGTGACCTCCTTTAGCCATTTTTTATTTCCCTAGTACCTTGCTCAGTACATGGAGTGTACTAGTGTTTGAGAAATGTTTATTAAAAAATGAATAAATGGGTGAATAGAAAATAGAAGATGTATTAGTTACAGTCCTGCTAACAAATCAAGCACTAAATAAATATACAGTGACTCAATTACAATGGAATTGCATTTTTCACTCACAGACCAAGGGTTTTGGGGAGGATCTGCTCCATAGAGTCGTTCAGGGATCCAGGGGCATTTTTAACAAATGGCCTTCAAGGTATTGCTGTGTGTGTCAACATCCAGCCTGGTGGAAAGCGAAAGAACACAGAGAATGGTGTCCTGCCAGACCAGACAGTGGCACACGTCACTTCCACTCCTATTTCATTGCCTAGAACGTAGTGTTCTCACTATACCTAATGCCAAAGAAGCCTGGGAAATAATGACTTATATTCAGAAAAAAAGGAGGAAGTAAGTTTGGTAAACAGCAATCTTCTTCACAAATGGTGATTAAAAAACAGTACCCATAGTAGGTGGTCAGTAGATAATTTTCAATGAATCACTGGCATTGAGATTTCTAGCATTAATTACTTAAATGGAACCCAGGAGAGCAGAGTTGGGGAGGGAAGAAAATGTAGTGATGACAAGTCTGGTATTGAACACATTGAGAAAGTTCTAGGTAGCGATATCTAGGTGGCAGCTTGAAATTAGGTATCTCTCATAGTGTGCCCCAAATGGGGATCTAATATTACGTATTGCGGGACTTTGCCTGTGTTCGTGCTGTTACCACAGAAAAATAACTTATTGCGTCCCTGCCCAAAAATCTTTTTTTTCTTGCATTGACTGTGATGGGTCAGATTTGTTCTTTGTTGCTTTTTCATGAGTGGAGTTTGAAGACCTGGGGGAGCGATGGTGGTGAGTATCACAGTGTCTGTGCCCTTTTGAGGTGCTGACACACAGAGTTTCTAAATATGGCAATGGAGGATTCTATTCTTTTTGTAGTAAAGCCCTGGAGGCAGGCTGTGCTGGGCCGTGAGTCAGCTACCCATCTCCAGCAGGACTCCAGGGGCTTCTTTAGGCTGAAGGGTGGCCAGAAATAAGAGATTTGCAGTTTCCAGGATAGTTCAGTTGCTAAATAGAATTTAAGTTGGGTTTGATATGTCTGGTGACTGAGACCTTGCACTGCTCTATGGAAGTTATAGCAAGATAAATTTTGGCTCAGTACGAGAGAAAGAATTTTCTAAGAAAGGTTTCTGAGCCGGGCTCGGTGGCTCAGCCTGTAATCCCGCGCCTTGGGAGGCTGAGGTGAGTGGATTGCCTGAGCCCGCGGGTTCGAGACCCGCCTGGGGAAGCGAGACCTCATCTCTACAATAAACCAAAAATCAGCCGGGCATGGTAGTGTGCGCCTGTAGTTCCAGCTACTCGGAAGGCTGAGGCGGAAGGATCGCCGGAGCCCAGCAGGTCGAGGTTGCGGTGGCCGGGAGCGGCCACTGCACTCCAGTCTGGGTGACAGTGAGACTCCAACTCAAAAAAAAAAAAAAGAAAGAAAGGTTTCTGTACTTGGAATGGGCTGTCTCATCAGAACATCAGTCTTAGAGAGGGCTTTCCTGCATTGAACTAAGAATTGGACTACATTATTTCCAAAGGCCCTTCCATCTTGAAATTGATCCTTCTTTTTAGTCTTCCAATAGAACTGGAGAAAAAGGAAAACTATATTCTTTGTCTACAAACTAAAAATAAAAACATGTATAGTATGAATATAGTAAAATATACTAAAGAAAGTATCAGTTTATCAGCTCTCCATGAGACAAAGAGTGTCTTGAAAACCTTAAGTGGAATGTATGAACACTGTTCCTTTCCCCCTTCTGAGACAACCATAGCTACACAGAATTTTCCTTTCCCTCCAGTACTTAATAAATTGACTATCACTTAGGAGTTGCTTGTATAATAATATCAGTGCCTTCTGAGTAATATAGATGTGACCCGTGCCAGCTCATAATCTGAACTGTGATTAGATAGCAAGATTCCAGAGGAAACAGCCTCATGTTACATTCTAAGTCTCCTTCTTGGCACCTTGCATGCCTTACCTTCAATAGGAGTCCATTAAGTAGCTGGAGACTGGCCGCCATGACTCAGGGACCACATTTCTGTGACACTATAGTGATGTTCTGCTGTATTTCTGTCTTGTCCCCAACATCTGAGTGAGTGACAACCACGAGAGCACCTGCTACACTTCATTCACGTGCTCTCTCTGTTTTATTCCTTCCATCCTTTTTTTTTTTTTTTTTTTGCCACCTCTCCGTTTGGTTCCTGGAGTTTCAAGGTGGTAAACCCACAGTCAGCTATGCCAGAGTTGGCAGTAGAGAAGATAGTCTATTTCTTCTCCTTACGTCTCCCAAATCCCTCTCTCCCTCTTTCAGCTGTGAATGAAAACATACATGCCACCTTGCTGGTAGAATGCGGTACCAGTTTCAGAGAAGAATACTATCACTGTGCTGTTAGCTCCTCAAGGACAATAATTTTTGTTTATTTTTCCCACATATGTATCCACAAAGCCTAAAATAGTGCCAGACACACATAGGTGAGGCCCCATAAATATGTGTTGATTAAATGAATGAATGTGTTATTCACCTCTGAGACCCAAGCCGGTCTGATGTTTTTACCTATGCCCAAACGTGATGTATAGTTTTATAGCGGGTATGTTTTAAGAGTGATGCTGATATCCTGAGAGGCAGGGCTCATGTGTTTGATTCTTTCATAACTAGTAAATTTTAGCCATCAAAATGTAAAAACTGATCAGGTATAAATTGTAAATAAGATAAGGTTCAAGGACAAAGTAAAAAGGCATTATTAATGAAAGGTAGATCTTAGGGTATGTTAAAGGCTGTACCTGGCTATGGCATGGGGCAGAGAATATGATCTAGAAGTCATGGCATATTGCACACCTGAAGAGGATACGTCACTCAGGAAAACTAGTTAGAACATAAGCCTTGTGGGGCAGAGACCTGTCTCTTGTGTGCAGTCATCTTGGTGCCTGTAATGACGCTTGGTGAATACTAGATCCTAAATCAATTAATTAATTGTCATGAAATGCGCTTTGAAGCCATAAGAGAATTCTGAATCAGAGACTTTGAGGGCTACTTTTGAAAAACCGATGCCCTTCAGTGAGTCAGTGTTCTCTTAGGGTCACGTCACATCCTGTTTACAGCTGGGTCACTGCTGCCCCTTTTCTGAGGGCTGCTGTTCTCCAGTTCAGTGCACCTGCCACCTTGTTGGTTTCATTCATTCATGTTATCTGACTGGCTCTGGAGATGGCAGAGTTTGTGAACTGGACACACTAGGAGTCATAGTGCCTGAGTCTTGGTCACTGTCCTTACCACACACAGACTTGGTGACCTTGAGCAAGTCATGTGACCTTGGGCAAGTTATGAGCCTCGTTGGCATTATCTGTGGATCTCCTGCCTCGCTGACAATATAAGAATAAAGCTCATGGGTATTTAGTGCAATAACTTGAGTCAGCAAGAATGGAACATATATGGTAGTCCTAAGAGTAGTGGAAGGGAAAGGGAGATAGTATTGTAATAGGGACAGCATCAAGGACAATTGTCACCTAATCCCATTTTGCCAAGAGCTGGTTCATTTATCCTGTTGCTGCTGGAAAGGTTACTGGGTATCTGCGGCTGCCTGCATCCCCTCACTTCACCTGTTGCCATGGTGAGGGACAGACATAAGCACCTAAGCATCTACCAAGCACGTGGCAGTGTGTTGTGATTTTGCATTTCCTTTTCACAGGGAAACTAAGAATGGGAAAGTCTCCTGACTGCTAAACCCCTAAAACTTTTTAGTTTCATTTGCTTCTTAGGATAAGTGGGACCATTTGTCTTTTTTATTCTGTTTATTTTCGCCCCTTTTACTTTGTGGAGAACTTTGGAAAAAATCTGTAGACGCTGTTACCAGATGGTAATTTCCTCATACTCTGCAGATACCACCAGTTCCTGTGCTTTTGTGAATGTGATGCTTTAATGAATTGCCTTCTGCATTCCTGGATTTTATTTCTGAATTGTTAAGAAGGACTGGATCTGTGTAATACAGATACTCCAAGGAATGACTCCGCTAAGCAGAGGCAAGATTGACTCTTAACACTGGGCTTGCCCTTGGGTGTGGGGCAGAAATGAGGAAGATTGGCAGTTTCAGCCGACACCAGGATGGTGGCAGAGGAGGTGTGGATGGGCCGGGTGGAGCTTTCCTCCCCTCCTCACCCATGCTGTCTCTGCCAGTGCCATCATTTGGAGATGTCAGCTGATTGTAGGAATCCAAAGAAAGAAGAAGGAGGTGATGCATCTGTGGTCCTCCAAAGGAGGGGCATTGATTGTAGACTCGTAGATTCACATGGGTAGCAGTAGTGGGGAAGGGTCTCATAAGTGCACTGCAGAAAGATGCAGTAGGGTCATTTCCTTTGATTTTTTGGAACTATAGTGCTTGTTGAACAGATGGCATAAGCTCATCTGCCATGAGGTTGCAGAGCCTGTGGGATGAAGTCTTATGAGGTCAGATGGCAAGTGGAGTTTTCAAGTTCTCTAGGGCCCCTGGAGAACTTGCAGAGCCTTGGCTCATGCATGCGTAGGTGCCTGCATATTCCAGGTACGGAGAGCCATTCCCAGGCCTTATTGTTTGTCATGACACTTAATGTTTTCTCACCTTTTCACATTAACTTTTATTTTTTGTCTACTGACTTGGGTTTAAGTCCCAAATTACTAACCTAGATATTTGCTTGTGCAGTGGCTTTATTTCCAACATTATGGAGAGCTTGCTATGTGCCTGGCACTGTTCTTAGTGCATCACATATGTTAACTCATGGAGTTCTCACACTGTGCCTGGGAGGCAGCTGCCATCTTCATTTTACAGATGTGAAAGCAGAGAGAAACTTATCTCAAGTGATCGCGCATGTAGCGTGCCCAGGTTTACATCTATTTATGCCTTTGTCCCGGTGATTATTATTATCTTTCACTTTCAGACCTTTCCAAGTTTGACCAACAGATCAGACCTACTTCCCCACTTCTAGAAAGTGTCCTGGTCTAGTTCAGGCTCAAACATCTGGCTGGAGAGCCTGTGTTCCTATTCCGTGGCGTAAAGCCACACTGTCTACATTTTCTTTCAGGACTTCAATTTGCAGTCATGTTTGCTTGCATTCAGAATGTAGTATTCCATCCACAGGCAGGTGATGTCGTGACTGTGTGTGGCGCTCCCCTGCTTGGCTCCCTAGACATTTTTCAGTCCTCTGTTGAGATTGCGCTTATGGGGTGGGAAACATGTTTTGATTTGTAGTGTCCTATATTTCTTTCTTAAATTACATTTCAGACAGAGCCTAGATGATGTAATGAGGGCTACTTTGGAAATCAGGCCATGGGCCCCAGTAGTTCTAACCTGAGCAGTCTGTGCTTTGCTACTGTTGCTCCGAGCAGCCCAGGGCCCTGTAAGTTCTCTTAGGAGACCAGACTCTTCAGGCCTGAAGAAGGAGCTCCCATCCTGTACCACCTACTGTTGTAGCTCGAGAGAATGCATACTGGGGAGTCTTTTCTGAGCCAAATATTATGACTACTTTATTTAACTAACTTTTTAAGTTTGGTTTTGGATTATATTAAAATCACTCCATAGGGCCTCAACAGATCTTTACTTTTTATTGATTAGATCTTGGGGCAAATGGAAAAATTATTTTGGGTGTGTGTGTGGGGGGGTGTGCGCATTTGCACGCATGTATGTGTGTTGGGTAGGGAGGTTTCTTTTTTTTTTTTACTGCATTTCTTTGTGCCTGGAGAAAAAGACATTTCACATCACTTTTAAAAAACCTAATTTTCTACGTTTAAAATGTGGATACAGCCATTAACACCCACCCTGTTGGTAGGAAAATGAAGCTGTGATGTTCTTTGAAAGCATAAGATGGTGATGATAATGTGAAACACAGAGGTGTCTTAGAGGAGTAATGCAAATGCAAAATTAAAAAAAAAATTCTCAAGTTGCTCCTGCAGTAACATGGATAATAATACCTCTTGGAGGTGTTGTAGGAATTAATTAGGTAGCGTTTGTGAACTGTTCCAAGATGAGTGTTCTGTTTTATTATTATTAGCTTCCTATTGTTCTTGGAAACCCCAGCATTGAAAATGAACTACAGAGCTCGACCTTTGTCTCTAGGATGTTGCATATTCTAATTGAATGTGACAGTGAAGGATGAGATATTATGAAACTGGGTGAGCTATACTAATGGTCCCGGTGAAAAGAAGATGAGCTACATTCAATGGATTCTTATGCTTTCTTACTATTTTCCATGACAGTTTGCTCAGCTGGGTCATTACTGGCTCCAGTTGATAAAACATTATGGAGATATCCCAAAGTGAGGGCAGCATTTATTTTGCAGTTGTAGTGTGTTTTCTTTCCTCTTTTTTT
>CAUYQG010247253.1:0-44130 GCA_963574415.1 Tarsius wallacei | reverse complement strand
TTTAAACATGCCTCAGAGTCATCACATGGACAAAAGGGACAGGTCAGACAACATAGTGGGAAGTGGAAAGATGGACAATGTATTTCTAGTAGCTGAAAATACTTTGCCTAAACGTGCTGTTTTCTTTTTTCACGACTGCACAGAATTCTTTAGCTGTTAACAGCAAAGGCAAAAGACAACAGGGCCTCAGCTTCCCGGACTCGCCCTGTGGCCCGGGGCCATCAGGACCCTGTCAATCTGGTGGGCCTTCAAGGCTGGCCCCCAACAATTAATTACATAATGAAGAAATCTAGCTTGGTCATGACACCTTCATGTTGTATAGTGACAGGCACATTATTTCATATATTTCAACTTCAGTTTCCCATAGTTCTCATAAGATATTCAAAAGTCCGCTCATTAAGGATATAATTCCCCTATATCTTCCAACTTTTCCATGGTCTTAATGATATTGTATCTATTTTTTCCAGTCAGAAATTATTGTGTACATTACTACAGAAGCCTTACTCTAACCTGTCAACTTACTCTAAGCTGTGAGGCATATAATAATAGCTAACATTTGCTAGCCACTTATATGCTGGGCTCTGAGCTAAGTGCCTCATGGGAATAAACTCTCTCTCTCTTTTTCCTTCTCCCTCTTACTTTCATGAGTAATATTCATGTTGATAATTGTCTGTTTCCAAAAGAATTGCAATAAAGTTCATTTCCTTGTATGTGTTTACTTTTCAGTATTTGTACATACCATCTTATTGTTGACAGTCAAAATCCTATTGAATTTACATTAGCCTAAGGGAAAATGGTGTCTTGGCATGCAGAATAAATGTGAATTTTATTATTAGATATGTACAAAGATTTAAACTTTATTCTATTGTGAGTTATGAGGCTTGATTAATGTATTTGCTCATAGAGTATCTGATAGTCTATAATTATAGGAAATGAGGAATAAAGTTTCATATTCTTTTCTTTCTAAACAAGAAAAATGTTCTTTTGATATGGAAATAACAAATAGCAGCTTAAAGTGGGGATACCAATATTAAAATCGTTGTAGAAATACGTGTCCACAAATATCTCTTCAAATTATTTGTATTTTTCTTGATAGATTTTTCTACAGATTTTTAAAAACATATTTTAGATACTGTAAGCCTTATGTATTTTCTGCCCTTCCTATGAAGAAACTTCAACCTAGCCAGGCGCAGTGGCTCATGCATATAATCCCAGTACTTTGAGAAGCAAAGGTGAGAGGATTGCCTGAGTCACGGGTTCGAGACCAGCACAGGTAACATGGCGAGATCTCGTCTCTACAATAAATAAATAAATAAAAATTAGCTGAGCGTGGTGGCTCATGCCTGTAGGTCCAGCTACTTGGAAGGCTGAAGCAGAAGGATTGCCTGAGCCCAGCAGGTCAAGGCTGCAGTGACCCTCAGCATGTCACTGCACTCTAACCTGGGTAACAAAGTGAGATTCCAACTCTAAAAAAAAAAAAAAGAAAAGAAACCTCAACTTCCAAATAGATAAATGCAATGCAATGATTGAAAATCATATTAAAAGTAGGCCCTTAATTACATGCAAATTTCTGAACAATAACAATATAGAATATAACCAGTTGCACTCATTTCAAATTAGAACTAATTGTAATAGCTGGCAGTTAATTCTATATAGTTTCCATAATGGCTATTGACTCTCTTGTGAACAACATCAGTTAGAATATCTAGTCTCTTGAAACCAGAAAAACTTAAATTATTTTGCGTCTCAGTGAGAACTAGTATATTTCATAATTTTTTTTTTTCTGAAACCACAGAATGCTTTTATTTTATTAGTGTTTATTTTCAGGTGTTGGAGAAATACATATTGTCTCCCAAATTTTGAAATATCTATATTTTGTGTTCTGCATTACAAAGAAAAAAATGTAAAATGGTAGGAAGAAAGGCTAGGTAAGAAAAGTCAGAAAGCATTGTATATGAAGTTAGAATTCTCTGTAATCATATACTCCAGAGATAATCATTATTAGAAATTTGATATATGTTTTTCCTGCTAATTCCCTAACACATGTCTTTATTTTAATAACAATGAGATCACACTATGTACAATATTCTACATTGTATATTTTGTTCATTAAATATATTCTGTGCATATATTACCATGTCATTATTACCTTAGTTTGTGATCCTGGACATACAGCTTTCAGAGCCCTCTTTTATCTGTTTCCTCTTCCCCAATCCCACTGTAAAAGACTGAGTATAAGACAGAACACAGAAAGGTAGCCTGGAGCTACATTTCTTAGAGTGTTCATCACTTCAGGTGAACCATTCAGTATTCACATCTTGGTTTTTGATACGACTCCTCTTCAGCATGCATCTAGAGAATCTCTTCTTAACTTGGCCCACATGGCCTTGCCTTTTGCTCTCTGATGACCTTGCAGAAGGACAAAAAAAAATAAACAAACATTTCGAGCTGCCATCAGTCAAACAACCCAAAATATTGGAGGTCATAGTTATTAGTATTTTGAAGATCTGTGGAATTATCACGGTTAGCTTTTTTGAAAATATGTTCCACCATACTTCAAAATAACTGTGATATTTCAAAGGCAATGGGGGAAAAAATTACTGAATTCAGTTTGTCTTTTATAATGAACCACGGTAACTTCCTCACTTTTAACTTAAAATACCAAGATATCAGCATTTATTACTGGCATTTGTGGATTACTTTTTTTGCTGACTTAGGGTGGCATCAATTCAGGGACCTATTCATCATAGCTTTTTCATTGTTGGGTTATACTCCTATTGAATCTTAACTGACAAGTAAAACTTGAAGTCTTCAAATGGGTGAAAAAACATTTAAAATATGATTAATAACAATTAAGTTGGTACTCTAGCTAGTTCTGGTTTACCCAAAATAAGGTTAGTTGAAGTTTTTTAAATTTATATTGTTCTTTCTATTAATATTGCAATCCATTTCTCTTAGACTGGATGAATGGGATAGAGATAGAGAAAGAGAGCAAAGTGGACAATTGGTGTGCACTATGTAGCAATTTTGCTAACAGTCAAAAATTGCAATTAAACTTGTAGAGGTAAAATCTTGAATTGCACTTTAAAAATGTATCTTCTTGTTTCATTGCACAGAAGATAAGTAGAAAGTTATAGAAGTGTTATTTGTTTTCTTATGAATCCAAGTAGAAATTATGCAGAATTAAGAATGAACACATTTAAATAATCAACAAAATTGTTTCCATAGCCCTTTAGTATCTTCTCCTTCAAAAGAACATCTTTTGTAGCCTGATTCTTAGTATTGGATATTCTAGACCCCTATTACTTCAGTCATTACTGATGTAGATATTTACATGAAAATACAACCTTGATTGTTTGAGAAACCATGTCGTTAGCTTGTTACTTTTCATTCATTGTCTCAATTCCTTAAATACTGTGTTTAGCTGAAGTAGACAGGTTTATGGATTCAGGTACACAGTGAGCAGATAAGACAGATGCTTTCTAAATCAGCCAAAATCCAATTTTTATGCAAATATTCCCTGAAATAAAAATCTAATTTTTAGACCTTTTTTAAAAAATAAGTAGTACCATGTTTTTCTTGGAGTATGAGATATATTCTGTGACTTGAGATAGTGAAAAGTTTTATTTTAAATAGAGCAATATCCATAAATGAAAATGAGCTTTATTGTAGAATAATAAAAATTGATTGTTGATTCCCTGGACTATTGACCTTGGGTTTATTATTTTTAATCACACTCTGTACCTTTATCTCTGTAGTTATTTTATTTTTTCATTCATTAAAAATAGTTTCAAATATTAAAAGTTTGATATAATTATCTACTGAAGAAGTTTATTAAGTAATCTTTAACCTATGGCACTGAATGTTTAAATTATCATTAATAAGGATAATGCTAGACTCATTTTAAATCACATACTGTTCTGAAACTTAAGATACTTTCTTAGGTAGCATCATAATTATTTTCATTATTATTATTTGTGTAATGAGTCCATTCATCTCTACGGTAGAATACAAACTTCCATATTCCCAGGAGTTCACACTGTAAGTGTCTGAGGGCAGAATCATACATTTCAATTTGATTCAGCTTTCCTTCAGTTCTCTATGTCTCCCAAGTCTCTTGTAACTAAAAGAATTCTTAAATTGTTTTACATCTCAGTGAGAACTAGTATACTTCATAATAATTTTTTGTTCTAAAACCATAGAATGCTTTTTTTTTTTTTTACTGTTTATTTTCAGGTGTTTGGGAAATAAGTATTGTCTCCCAAATTTTGAAATATCTATATTTTGTGTTTCACATTATAGAAAAAATGTAAAATGGTAGGAAGAAAAGCTAGGTAAGATGGAATGCATTGTGTATGAAGTTAGAATTCTCTATAATCATGCACTCCAGAGAAAATCACTATTAGAAATTTGATGTATATTTTTTCCATTAATTCCCTAACACATGTCATCATTTTTATCACAATGAGATCACACTGTTTACAGTATTCTGCATTGTGTATTTTGTTCATTCTATATATTCTATACGTACATTACCATGTCATTATTAGCACCACCATAACTAAGTAAGAAATATCTATAAAGTTCTCCACATCTCTTTGACTGGAAAATGCAAGGGGAAAACAGATCACAAATTCTGTTGCACACTGAATCCCTGCTAAGCCACTAAAATTTCATCTCAACACAAAACCCTGGTCTATGCTTTTATCAGAAAATTGAGTGTATGAGAAACTAAGAAGTCTATAGATTGTCATTTTCTTCCTCTGAAGAAAAGTCAAACTCTCATTTGATCAATTGAAGTGAGCTTATACCCAGTAATTGCTAGTCTATCTGGGTGTCCTTTTAATTATTTATTCATATGATTTGTCTCTTTAAAGGGATATAACTTTAAAATATTTTCACAAGGCGGAATATAAAGTAGCCATTCCACTGAATAAATATGGATTAATTAGACAGCCATTTTAAGCATGATTTCCCACTCTTTTTTCCTCCCAAATCTCTTAGCATAATTAAAACATTATGAACAAATAGAACTTTAAACACAGAGTATGACAATTCAGTGAACTGGATTACAAACCCCGTATCTGTATCTCTTAGACTTTATCATCCTGTGACCTTCCTCCTTCCATGTCTCATACCACAATCACCAAACAAAACTAATGGATAAGAAAAAAATGCCTTTGTTTTGCCTCTACCAGAAATTATCTCAACGGAACTCTCTCTGTCGGTTCTTAGTTACTTGGAGGAAAAGCAAAATCAAGATTAGAAACACAGAATGTTTTCTTCATGTCATTTAAAAAAAAAATTTAATTTTAAAGTTGTGGGGTACAAGTCAGGATTGCATACACAAATGGTTTAAGTACAGGTGAAGTTATGGGCCTTCTATTGGCATCTCATCGCCTGGATTAGGATCAGGTACCCTTATTGTTGCTATGTGCCCACCCCCTTCCCTGGCCATATTCTACTAATGCCAGTCCCTTTTTTATAGTATTATGATAGGTGTTCTAGGTCCACTTATGAGTGAAAACACATAGTACTCAATTCTTTGTTTCTGTGATAGTTCACTGAGTATGATAGACTCTAAATCCATCCAGGTTGCTGCGAGGTCCAGAAAGGAGCATGAGAAAAGATAATAGAGGATATACTAAGTGAACAATTTCTGGGAAAGAATCACAGTAAGGAATAAATATTTGATAAAAAGGTCAGCACATTTGCAAAGAAGTGGTTGTTGATAATTGAGGCAGTACATTGTAGTAGCTAAGAATTTGAGTTCTGTCATTCATTGTACAGTTCAAATCCTAAATCTGCCTCTTGCTAGCATAACCTGTTTTAATTTCTATGAAAAAGGAATAAAAATAATAATGCCTAGCCCATAGTGTAGCTGTGAGAATTAAGTAGTATGCAGTTAACACTCAATAAATGCTACTATTAATTTTTTTTTAAAATCTCAATGTGTTTAGAGTTCTAATATGTCTTATTTCATTTGGTCATCATAATATTGTTGGTAATAATTGCCCCAGTTATCAGAGACATGGAGAAAAAAATGTATTCAAATTTGCAGTCAGAGAAAGTAACTTTCTTGTAGCTCAGTTTTGTTTGAGAATAACTCCAGGATACTGCTTTAATTCCAGACAACCTGGTCACTCCAGTCAAAACTCAACTCTAATTCTAAAACTTGTCTAATTTTTTTAAAAAGATCTACCTACCTATCATAAGCTAATTTTAAAGGGTAAAGTGAGCTTCTAGATACTACTTATTTTAAAGATGAGTTGAATATCGGTAAGTCTCCTTATCAACAAGCCCCATAAGGATTTCTTTTTCCTTAAAAATGCTTGAAGCAATTGCAATGATGTTGTAAAATATTTGCCTTAGTCATATAAAATTGGTGGCATTGCTTCAGATATGTTGCCACAGGGAGCACATCTTGCCAGAACATGCAACACTATAAGGTTTTGTCCCAATTCAATTTCTTATTTGAAAACCAAATATACATGTCTAGGATATTTTATACTGCTTCTCATTGTGTCACCCAAGTGCTTTACATTCATCAAATCAGTGGAGAGCTAAACCCTGCAGTGCTGAACAGGGATAAATCTAATAAAAATAAAGTTATTCTTCCTTCTAAAAATATATTCACATGCATCATTATCATATCTAAACTAAACTCATCTGAACTAAGATTTAGAAAAGAAAATTTTATAAATATTAAAAAGACTCATAAACATTGTTTCGGTTAATGCTTGATTCTCATTTTGGTGCATTTAAAATGCTTGGAAGGTCCAGAGATGTCCGATTATATACTTTACAATTGTGATTTCATTCCCAGTTTATTCTGCAGATAATTTTTTCAGAGCTCTCCTTTTCAAAGTCAAAGGAAACTCTGCATGTATGCTTCATGGCAATCTATTGACAATCTATTTGGTATCAGGTCATTTCTTTGTTACACTGTGTGGTTAGAGTGTACGCTTTTAGCACTAAAAGAAGTGAGTGATACATTGGCAATGGATTTTCAAAAGTATTATTAACAATAGAAAAACAACTTTAAATGTTTTTCTACTAATGGTAGGCTAATAGTTCCTTCTTTGCCCATGGAACTTTTCTTTGAAGTATATGCAATTTTGTAGGAGCATACATTTTATCATTTCTTTCTGTAAAATTATTATGGACAACACACTTTGCTATCTCTAAAACAGTTTCACTCTGGTAGGTAATGGAAAGATTGGCAGCTGGGAGAAGAAGAAACAGAGAGAAACAACAGTACTTAGCAAGGGACATTGCTTAGAATTGTTAGTGTGTGGTGATATTAAAATGTAGGCTGCATATTCATAGATTATAGAGTTCTGTACAGACAATGCAACTTCTACTACCTGTGCTTGTTGCAACTTCATTCCCCCACCTTTGATACACTACTGACCAACACTATGGGAAGAATTAATGAAAAATAAGCTATGTTAATAGCAAAAGAGAATTGTCTCCTCTCACATAACAGAGGAAAGGAACAGTATGAACCAGGAAAGATGGCATTAGTTGCTCAAGAAATTTGTCCTCTAGCATAGAAAGTAACTATTATGTGCCTGTACTTAAGAGAGTCTTATATCTAGTATTTAGAAGACTCCTTCAAAGTAGCTGTTACCTATTTATCATAGGAGAAAATCATCAGGGCCCTGAGAGTTGGTAGTATTGAAAGAATTCACAACCAGCTAGTTAGTTGTAATTTTGGGATCAAATTCCAGTCTATTTGATTCAAAAGTTCACTGTCTTTCCACTAGACAATGCCTCTCCAGCACCTATCTTTAAATGGTATTCTGATGAATAGTGCTTGTATTTTTGGCTTGGGGTTGACTTTTGCTGGTTTATTTTGATTGTGTCACTTGTTATATATTTTCTAACTACTGGGGATTAAAAAAAGGTTAGCAAATTTTTTGATATGGTGTTCTTGAACTGTAATATAAGCTGGTATTTTTGTAAAGTTGTATTTTGGAGCATTCTTATTGTGTTAAAAAAATACAGAAATCAGCCTTTAAGATCTAGAGAAAGCAGAAAGTTTTGTTAGTTTATGAAAACTGGATTCAGGAAGGACCAAGAATATTAGCATAAACAGCTGAGGAATCATATCACTTATCTCCAGTTTCTTTTTATTCTTACTCTAGACATTTCACTGATCTCTTATAAATCTAGAGTGCTTGAAATGATAGAAAGGAAAATAAATCAGAAGCCAAAGCATATAATTACTTCATGCAGTGAGATTTTGCTTGAAGAAATATCCAAATAAGACATAACAAGGCTAGAACATTTGTGGTGCAGTGGGATTGGGCAAGATGGGACCTTAGTAGCAGGTGTGAAGAAAAGGAACTCTGACATGTGTCAGATTCTGAAATTCTGATAGACCCAGAAATTTGTTGAGCATTGCTCATTCCAGTATTCAAAGAAGTATGTTAAACTTGGGTTCTGAAAAACTGGCATCAATAATCATGATAATAATGAATCAACTACTTAATGAATGCCTTCTGAAGGACAGGTGCATTTCTTGTCCTCACAGTAACAACCCAAGAAAGGTTTTAATATTCTTATTACAAATGAGCTGCAGAAAGAGTGAGTAGCTTTTTAAAGACAATCACATTACTGGTAGATGGAAGTATTTAGAGCTGAACTTGCATTTGTGTATCTCAAAACCTGCTCTTATTCAAGCAGATCTCACTTGGTGAAGGCAATGAATCCAGTGAGTCATTTATGGGCACGGGAAGCAGGAATTTTGAAGATGCAGCAGAATTTGGAATCAGGCAGTTGTCTGTATTATCACTCAAATAGTTAAGCTACTTTTAAAAAGGGGGGGAAAGTAAGACAGAAAAGGGTTCAAGGTTTAGTCAATGGTGAGATAAGATCAAGAACTTAGCTGAATGACAGTGCCTGAGGCAAGTGAACCAGAAGTTCAGGACAGGTTCCAGAAACAAAGTAGGAACAAAAGTGCTTATCAGTAAATCAAGGCAGAAGCATAGTCCTGGTACCAGCATGGCAAGAATGAGAGGAATATTATAGTTAGTTGGGCATCTCAACTGCATTTATGAATTCTAGATTCCAGCAACTAGTGAATCTGATTCTGTTTGTCAAGATTAATTTGAAGAGAGGTGGGGGAGTCCATCTTTAGGATTCACAATGTTCTGTTTGTCCAACTGAATGGGATTTGAAACTGGGAAGAAAGGAAAACAATCCTCTGTACACCCACATTATAATTGTTAGTTCTCTATAATTAAGTCATAATAGCTGTAGAAAGATAATTTAAGATGCTATTACTCTGTGTGTGTATATTACTCTGTGTGTGTGTACTTTTCTTTGATATGCACTCATATCTTTGTTTTCCATGGATCTTTGCTGTACTAGTAAATCTTTCCATCTTGATATCTGATTTCTCCATCATTCACAGTTTTTGGAAAGGTGGTAGAGTAAAATAGGGACGTTTACCAACTGTATATTTTTGCAGTGCTAAGACATATGCATTGAGAAGTTTCATGAGATGTTAGTACTAACTCATGCAATTTGGCAGGCATAATTTTTTTATATTCTAGAATGTAGTACTTCTCTCTGGGTTTCATGAATTCCTGCTCTGTCTTGTCTGCTTATAAAACATAAAATGACAGCTAAAGTAACACTTCCTAAGCAGAATGTTTCGAGCATTTATATGTGGTTGTTTTATGAATATTCTGTCAGGAGTTATCTTGTGTGAATTCAGATTTTTACTTTGACACATGATTGATTTTTTTCCTCTAACATTAGGCTTCAAACAATTTTAGATAATGAAAAAAGGTAACATGATTATTAATGAAAATGTTGTTTGGTTTACTTTTTTTTTTTTTTTTTTTTTGTTGGCGGCTCACTCCGTCGCCCAGACTGGAGTGCAGTGGCCGCTCCCGGCCACCGCAGCCTCGACCTGCTGGGCTCCGGCGATCCTTCCGCCTCAGCCTTCCGAGTAGCCGGAACTACAGGCGCGCGCTACCACGCCCGACTAGTTTTTTTGATTTATTGTAGAGATGAGGTTTCGCCTGCCCGGGCGGGTCTCGAACCCGCGGGCTCAGGCAATCCACTCACCTCAGCCTCCCAAGGCGCGGGATTACAGGCTGAGCCACCGAGCCCGGCTGTTTGGTTTACTTTTATGACACAAATCATTTATCAGGTCTTCAAGAAATCTATTTTATAGCCTAAAGTTATAGTATTGTTAGCAACTTTCCCTAAAACTTTTCCCAGTTACTATTTTCTTAATACATAGAATGTGACTCTTAGTTTAGCAAATATTCATTATAATATGAATGGAAACCTTAGGAGTCACAGGAATGAACAAACTGTTACCCACAGTAAATGTGCAGTTGAATTTTAGGTTATACTATTGTGAAGTCAATGATAAAAGGCTGTGTTGTTTCTGTCATTGTATTCGATAATGGAAAGCTGGAATAGTAAACTCTATGTGTTCAAGAATGGTCTTTGTTAACTCCTGTTTTTCTTCGTCATACAGCACAATGCTCAGCATCTGAAAGAGGCTCAATAAGTAATTTTTCAATTGTAGTTTTTTATGTAGAAAAATCTCAATGTTATGATAATAGGTTAAGGGTCCATCACTACCGTGAGATACTTTATGTAGTAAGCCATCATATTTTCTTTCTGATCTGAGAACTGCTGCTGATTGGAAGAAATAAAGGAAAAAGAGTCTTTCTAACATGCAGAATGAGACAACTCATTGACCAAATCTTGTAATCCAATCAGCCATGAAATATGCATTATGAATTCTGCATTACTCATCGAGTGTCTCTGTTGCACCATGATTACCAAATGGTCTTATTTATTATTCAGCGCTAAGTGAATGTCAGTCGTTTATGCTTAGTCTTGTAGTTTCCTGAGTTCCTGTAGTATTCTTTAGTCCTGCCTACCTGCCTACCTTCCTTCCTCTCTCTTTCTAGTCTTTTCTCTTTCTCTCTTTAAAACTTATTAATTTTTTGTACATAGTCCACTTGGTTTTGAAATTGTTTAGCTGTTTACAGCTTTAGTAAGTTAGTTTAATTCTAAATATCTGCTCTTTCTTTTTTATTCTTATATACAATATGATTTTTTAGTTAATAGTCACCACTTTTCTTTGTAGCTTTGCTAGACATGACTTTGGCTTTGAGAGAACCTTTGTATCTATGACTATTGAAGTCTTTTATCTGCAATAGTGCTTCTAAGAAGTTGGTGGTTATGCTACACATCTTGGGCTGCCCTGAAGAATAAATTAGAGGCAGTCATAAAATGAATACATTCATTTACCCAGTAAATGCAGTAAGGTTCCAATATGTGTAAAGCATTGTGCAGACACTGTTATAAGAGAGTTGAATCAAGACAATGTGTCTATACCTACAGCCTAAAGGGGATTGAACCAAAGACTGAACTTCTAAATTGATCTTTATAACATGCTAAAACATATGTTCTTAAAACTCAGAGTTATTTTTCTTTCCTAATGCGGTATCATTTGAATAAAATAATATAAAATTGCATATATGTAGATAACTTAGTGATTAATGTATTTGATAACAAACATGATAGAAGGAAAAATTTGCCCAGGCATGAGATATGTCCTGGTATATTTATCATTAAAATGTTTGTGCAGTATCTTTTCTAGGGTTGCAACATAAAAACCCCTCTCGTTTATTGTGTTCCTAATATAGCCAAGCAAATATTTAATTGGAGTAACAGACATATAGAGGTTATGAATATAGTTTTTGGAGAGGATATGAATTAAAATTCTAATGCTGGCATTTATTACTGGAGTGGAAAGTTATTAAGTTTTGCAAACATAAATTTCCTTGTCTGTAAAAGGTGGATAACAGTATCTTCTTTATAAAATTATTGTGAGGTTCATTGATATTACATAACTATACATTATATATAGTGTGAGATAGATGCATAATATCGGTATATTACGTTATATATCACATAATATGTATAAAATATTTTAAAATACTATATGTATAATATTTTATGATGTCTTCTCTCAGTTTTCATTTTGTTACTATGTGCCAAGCATTTGCCCTCCAAGAGTCCTGAATTTTGGCCAAGTTCACCATTGGGTTGCTGAGACTCAAACCCAATTCTTTCAGACTTGAAAGCTATACCCTTTCTAATATACCATAACACCATGTATTACAGTCACTTTCCCTAGCACAAAATGGCAAAGCAATATGCTGATGGGGACTGTTCTTTTCAGCTCCTCAAAGGGGTTTATTATCTGAAAATGTTCTCTCAAATGTCTCATGATTTTTTTTTCTAAAAGTTTGTACTCATTTTGGTTCATGCTTGTTAGTGTTATATTCTACATTAGCCTATATTCTTAGCCTACAAACCTAATTTCTACACTGAGAAAAAAAATTACCTTATAACTATAAAGGGGATCTATACTAGTTTTTGATAAATGTAAGCACAAAAGGTTGTTCATTCCCTAGAGGGGAAAAAAAGTGCGTGGATTTGATTCAGTCCCTGAATTGTTTAGGTCTTTTGAGGCTAAATTTTTGGAGAAAGAAGGAAATATTACTACACTTTCTACTAAGAAAACTACAATGGACTCTATTCTGTAGTGCCCAGAGGCTGATTGTTTTGTTTAAATCCCATTATCATCATTTATCCAACAACCCTATAAGTGAATTTCTAATGTGAATACCACTTCTATAGTTTCCATCAGAGAAGAAAAAAAAACAGACTTAATCCAGTAAGGTAATTTGGGGTAACTACTATGTGCTGAAAATTTAAAATATGTATAAAGATGGTCCCCAGCTCACACTTATCCTAGTACTTTGGGAGGCCAAGGAGGGAGAATCGCTTGAGTCCAGGAGTTTGAGACAAGCCTAGGCAACACGATGAGACCTTGTCTCTAGAAAAATAAAATAAAATTAAATTAAAATTAAAAATTAGTCAGGCGTGATGGTGTGTGCCTGCAGTCCCAGCTACTTAGGAGGCTGAGGTAGAAGAATCACTTCATCTCAGGAGATTGAAGCTGTAGTGAGCTGGCATTGTACCACTGCACTCCAGCCTGGGTGTCAGAGTAAGACCCTGCCTCAAAAAAAAAAAAAAAATTTATTTATTTATATATATATATATATATATATATATATATATATGTATATGTATATGGTCCCCAACTTATACCACATGAACAGGAGGGCAAACAACTGAGACTCTGCAGTGTACTGTGTAGTCAGATAATTTTGTCCAACTGTAGACAAATGTTAAGCGTTCTGAGCAAGTTTAAGGTAGGCTAGCTCAACCTATGATGTTCAGTAGGTTAGGGATAGTCTCAACTTAAGATGGGTTTATTGGATATAACTTCATTGTAAATTGAAGAACTTATTTTATCAATCTCAGTGTATCTATGCTTATCTCTATCTATAAGTACACACACAGAGAGACGAATGCCGTGAGCAATGAGAGACTAGTATCCGAAATGCTTCATTTCTGAAGAAAGTAGAAAAAAATCCTGTGTTTTCTGGATCGTCAAAAGGAATGACTTTATTAGAACTGATTTTAGCTAAGCTACACTTTTAAGGGCATAGTAATTTCATGATGAATACAGAATAATTTTGGAAAAAGACCGATTAATAATAAACGCTGGCATTTGAGACTAGCAAATAATTATTTGCTGTTTGACTAATATGAGTCATTTGCTTAGTTATAGTACTCCAAAATAGTTTGCTATTTTTATTCCTGGGACTTTCCATTTCATTTTACAGTTGTATGACTATAAATATATTTCTGCAGAGTTCTTAACATGTAAAACCTCCTATATAATGCTATCCAATGTGGACTATAACATATTTGTTTGTAACTGGCATTTAAGAAAATTACTGACATAAAAAATATATTGTAAATGAAGAAGCAAACTCCTTTTATGATGTTTTTTAATTATTAATAATTCTTCTTTACTTATATTCTAGAACACAAATCAACTTCACAGTAGCTATTGATTTTACAGCATCAAATGGTGAGTTCTTTGATTATACTGCTAAAAATTATCAGCATTTAAGTGATAAATAAACTTTATTTCATGAGACTTAGATATTTTATTTCTCTATTTACATTCTTCTGAAGGTTTTCATTTAGAATTCACATAAGTTTAAATTTCATATTATGAAATAGTTCACAAATATTAAAGACTGTAAAAATATAACAAATATAACAAAAATGCATAACAGTCTAATTAAGATTTGTTAAATGTTGAAATATTATCATTTCTTTTTCACACCTTAAAAATATACACATCTTGGATATGGTTAAGCCCATTGTATACCTCTGTGCCATTCTCCTACCCTCCATTCTTTTCCACATATAACTACAATTCTGAAGTGTGTCTAATGATTAACTTTTTACCAGAAGTTGTCACTCCTTTACATCTGTCTAGATTTTTTTTTTCCAAATTGATTATTGTGCCTTTGGCTCTCACATTATATTCCCTTTGCCTCATATTTATCTCCCGTTGATTCAGATTTCACAAATAATTGAAATTTAGGGAAGAAACACCTAGAAATCACTTACTCAAATTCTGTTCTTATATAAATGAGGAAACATATCCAGACCATGTTTTTACTAATAAATACATCTTGACTTGTTAGTTCTAGAGTTAGAACTGCAGATGAAGTGACCAAATTCTAATTCAGTTTTCATTACATGTTAAGTTTATTCTCCAACATTATGACTTCATGTTAATGATTTTTACACAAGTGTTTTACTCAGTATGATATGGGATATAAACATCATACCTAAAATTTAGCCAGTTTAGAATACTAGCTTTTGTTCACTGATAGTTACATAGTAATTAATATAAATAGAAATTTATTAAATAAGAAACCATAAATTTCTGAAACTAACCTAAGAAGAAATAGTTTGAGTAGACCTATAACAAGTCAAGAGATAGAATTAGTAAGTTTTTAAAAAATTACCCACAAAGTTAATCTGAGTTCAAGGTCATATAGGTTCACTAGCTAATTCTACCAAATATTTAAGGAAGAATTAATACCAATTCTTCACAAACTCTTTCAGAAAATTAGAAGTGGATACTCTCTAACTCATTTTATGAGGTCAATATTATTGGTACCCAAACCAGACAAAGACATTACTATAAAAGAAAAACTACAAATTAATATCTCATATAGATATGAATATAAAAATTTTCAATAATATACTAACAAACTATATCTGGGAACATAGAAAGAGAATTATACAACCTGACAAAGTAAGATTTATCTTGGCCATTAAGGGTTAGTTTAATATTTAGAAATTTTATAATGTAATATACCCTCTCAATAGAAGATAACACAAAAACCACATTAACATCTGAATTGATGCAGCAAAAACATTTGATAAAATCCAATACACCTGCATGTTAAAAACACTCAACATGCTAGGAATAGAATGGTGTCTTTCTAACCTTTTGAAGGAAATGTATAAGAAACCCACAGCTAGCATCATACTTAGTATTGAAAAACTGGATGCTTTCCCTCTGAGATGAGAAACAAGACAAAAATTGTATGCTCTCACCACTTCTATTCAACATGATTTGGAGGCTGTAGCCAGGTATATTAGGCAAGAAAACTAAAATTAAAAATCCATATCAGAAAAGAAGAAATCAAACTATATTTGCAGATGACATGATCTTGTATATGGAAAATCATAAAGAATCCCCTAAAAATTTATTACAACTAATAAATGAGTTCAGTAAGGTTGCGGGATAGAAGATCAATATATCAAAATCAATTCTTTTTCTATACACTTGCAAAGAACATTCTGAAAATGAAATTAAGAAAAGAATTCCATTTATAATAGTATCAAAAGGAATACTATACTTAGAAATAAATTTAATCAGAAATCCTAAAATGTAAACACAGATTTACCAGTACTTACAGAACAGGGCATAATGTATAAAATTATTCATAGTAATTTACCAAAAAAAAGTTTAGAATGTATTAATTAAGTACTTGTTAAACTGTGGTTCAGGCAAAGAATGAAATAAATACTACACAGCCATCAAAAAGAAAGAAAGAGGGTAAGGATAAGGAAGAATGGGTAGGAGGAAGGTAGGGAGGGAAAAAAGGAGGGAGGGGAAAAAGAGAGGAGAAGAGAAAGTGGATCATTTCTTAAGCGTAATGAGCAAGTCAGGGAACAGAGTTATCAATTAGCTATCCTTGTCCTTTATGTAAGAATGCGGGCACATACACACACACACACACACACACACACACACACACACACACACACACATATGCGCATAGATACTAGAAGTATACATAATAAACTAACAAAATGTCATTAGCACCAGACTATGTGACCTAAGTGATCAACAGATTTAAACCAATCTTTATCAAAGTCTGAAAGTCATTTTTTGAAGAAATGGAAACATTCGTATGGAAATTAATATGGGTTTACAAGAAATCCAGAAGAGCCAAAGCAATCTGGAAAAGAACAACCTAGTAGGAAGATTCATTTTTCTCATTTTTAAAACTTACTACAAAGCAATAGTAGTTCAGAAGGAGTGATACTGGCATAAAGAGGGATATATAGATCAATATAATGGGATCAAGTTTCCAGAAATAACCTATGCATCTAGAGTTAACTGATTTCTAGAAGGATACCAAAACAATTCATTGGGGGAAAGAATAGTCTTCCTCAGCAAGTGGTGCTAGGACAAGTACTGCTACATGCAAAAGAATGTTGTACTCTTATTTCACATCATATGTGAAAATTGACTCAAAATGGGTCAAAGATCTAAATGCCAGTGATAAAACTCTTAGAAGATGCAAGTCACTTATGAGATCTATGATTTGCAAATTTTTCTCCTATTCCAGGTATTCTCTTTTCACTTTCTTGATAGTGTCCCTTAAAGCATATAAGATTTTAATTTAGAAGTTCATTGTATCTATTTTATTGTTGTTTCTCATGCTTTTGATGTCATATGCTTTTGATACACAAGGATGTATCTTCATGACCTTGGATTTGAAAGTTGATTTTTTTTCTGTCAGTGTCTCACTCTGTCATCCAGGCTGAGGTGCAGCAGCATGATCATGGCTCATTGCAGCCTCGACTTCAACCTCCTGGGCTCAGGCAATCCTCCCAACTCAGCTTCCTGAGTACTTGGGACTACAGGCACGCACCAACATGTCTGGTTAATTTTTTGGTTTTTTGTAGAGACGAGGTCTTTCTGTATTGCCCAGGCTGGTCTCAAACTCCTTGTTTCAAGCAATCCACTTGCCTCGGCCTCTCAAAGTGTTGGGATTGCAGGCATGAGCCATGTACCCAGCTGAAAGTTGATTCTTAATAATGACACCAAAAGCTTGAGAAACAACAACAAAATAAATATACTGAACTTCAAAATTAAAACCTTATATGCTTTAAAAGACTCTATCAAGAAAGTGAAAAGAAATTTCCAGAATGGGAGAAATATATATGTGCAAAGCACACATCTCATAAAGGACAGGGACTTGTATGAAGATTATATAAAGAATTCATAATTCAATAAAAAAGACAATCTAGTCTTTAAAATGAGTAAGGAATCTAAATAGACATTTCTCCAAAGAAACTATACAAATGGCCAATAAGCACATGAAAAGATTCTTGGCATACGTAGGCATCAGAAAATGCAAATAAAAATTATAATAAGATTCCGTTTCACACCCACTAGGATAGCTATAATCAAACAGTCAAATAAGAAGTGTTGGAGAGGATGTAGAGAAATCAGAACCCTCAAAACATTGTGGGTGGTAATACAAAATGGTACAGCCACTTTAGGAAAAAGCTTTGACAGTTCCTTAAACTGTTAAGCATAGAGTTAGCATATGACCCAGCAATTTCACTTCTAGGTATATACCCAAGAAAAATGAAAACATATGTTAACACAAAAACTTGTACATGAATGAATAACAGCACAATAGCTCAAGTGTGGAAACAACCCAAATGTCTGTCAATTGATACATAGACAGACAAAAGGTGGTATATCCATATAATAGAATACTATTCTGCAATAAACAGAAATGAAATACTGAATGTACATAGATAAACTTTGAAATCATTGTGCTAAGTGAAAGAAGCTAGTCACAAAAGATCACAATTATGTGATTCCATTTATATGAAATATCCAGAATTAGCTAATCAATCAAGACAGAAAGTAAATAGTTATTGTTTAGGCCTGGGGTGACAGCTAATGAGCACAAAGCTTCTTTTGGGGTGAGGAAATTGTTTGGAAATTGACTGTAGTGATAATTGCACATATATATGAATATACTAAAAATCATTGAATTATACATTTTAAATGGTTCCCTTGTGTGGTATTTGAATTATGTTTCAACGAACTGTTAAAATAATCTATTCAACTGTGATTTTCCTACAAAGGCATAGTGCACCTTGAAAACAAAATCAGTCATAAGCGAACCCTGAACATTTACTAATATACTGTATGAAAGGGATTGGCAGTAGTGATATACTGCCTGGGGCAGGGGTTGTGGGGGGAAACACAACATCAATAAGGGTACCTGATCTCAAACCAGGCAAAGTGGGGACCAAAGGGAGTCCCAAACTCTACCTATATTATGACCACTTGTATACCTAAATTGAGGGGTACCCTGAATTGTAACTCACATCTTTAAAACAAAAAAAAAATTAAAATAAGATATAAATTTGATAATATTCTGGGTTTAAGATAGCACAAAATCTTTAAGTACAGAGTTATAGCTAAGAGTAGGGGCTATGGAATCTGACCAGATTCATATTCTAGTTTTACCAATTATTACTGTATGATTTGAAACAAGTTATTTACTCTGAAAAGTGAATATAATAAAAGTATCCATGTCATAGGTTTGTTGAAAGGATTACGTGAGATATGAAGTCAGGTGTTCAATATATGTTAGACTTAATGTTATTATAATTAATATTGCTATTAGCTAGGCCCCAATTTTATCAGCCCACGACAAGTTCATTCTTCATAAGCATTGTTGCAGATACAGAGGAAATACAAACATGGTCCCAGATTCAAGGAGTTGATAGTCAATTTGGCGATTTTTAAAATTGCTAAATTTTGTAGTACAGAACATGAGCCACAAGGACTATAAGAGAAAAGACAATTAAGGGCTGGAATAAACAAGGAAGTTGTTTAGTATACGCGAGACATAAGGTGGAGAAGAATCAAGTGAATTTCAAGAGAGGGAGGAAATTTGAGAGGTAGAGATAGGAGGGAAAGTATCAGTAGTAGTACAGTGAGGAGACTGGTGTGGATGAAGATGCTGGAAAGAGATCGGCAACATCTTTGAATGGGTACAAAAGGGTCCTGCTATGCATGATTTGCTAAGATATTTAGATATGCTGGAGTATTAATGATTTTTTAAGTTGTGGCTTTCTTAATGAAATAGAATTTATTTGCCACATTAACACTATGGGGTAACATCTCTGTATTTGAGAGTTGTGTTACATAGCCATTTAGTCCAGTGATGGTATTTCTTACTCTGACTGTAGTAGGCTTTTGATCAAGTGGCAAAGTCCCTACTTTAAAAGAAAGCGTAAAAGAAATCACAGGTCAGGCACAGTGGCTCACGCCATAATCGCAGCGCTTTGGTAGGCCAAGGCAGGGGGCATCACTTGAGCCCAGGAGTTTGAGACAAGCCTGTGGAACACAGTGAGACGTTCATCACTGAAAAATTTTAAAATTAGCCAGTCATGGTAGTATGTGCCTGTTGTTCCAGCTACTTGGGAGGCTGAAGTACAAGGATTGCTTGAGTCCAGGAGTTTGAAGTTAAAGTGAGCTATGATTGTGCCATTGCACTTCAATCTGCGTTACATAGTGAGACTCCCATTTTTACAAAAAAATGAAGGGGGAGAAGGTAGTTGAGGAGGAGGTGGTGGAGGAAGAAGGGGGGAGGGAGGGAGGGAGGAGGAGGAGGAGGAGGAGGAGGAGGAGGAGGAGGAGAAACCATGCTAAAAATCTAGAAAGCCAAGGAAGGCTTTATTTAAGACTGTTGCAAAAGGGGTCAAGGCTATTTCAATAGAGGAAAAAATTGAACTCAACTGCTTCAAAACAAAAAGCTAGAGGGTTTGTAAGCACTAGGGAGAGCTGGTGGAAAAAAAACTGGACGACATTAGCAGGGAAGTTAGTTTGTTGATTTGGCACATATGTTTGCTAATTGGCACTTATTTGAAGTTAGATTTCTACCTTATCACTGAAACTGGGAGATAGGTCTGCTGTCTTTCTTGATGATTGTATTTCACAAGGATGGCTCATAGGTCCTTAAGAAAGGTGTCCTTAGCCAGGTGTGGTGGCTCATGTCTATAATCCTAATTCTAGCACTTTTGGGGGTAGAGGCCAGAGGATTGCCTGAGCGCAGAGGTTCTAGACCAGCCTGGGCAACATGGCTAATATGAAAAATTAGCCAAGCATGACGGTGCACACCTGTGGTTCCAGCTGCTTGAAAGGGTGAGGTGAAAGGTTCGCCTGAGCCCAGCAGGTTGAGGCTGCAGTGGCTGTGAGTATGCCATTGTGCTCCAGCCTGGGTGATAGAGTGAGACTCTGACTCAAAAAAAAAGAAAGAAAGAAAGAAAGAAAGAAAGTTATCCCTTGGTTGTGGAAGATTTACGTCTCATAAGGGAGGAGAAATAATTTAAAATTGCAAGTTTTCTAAAGTAAATGCTCTGAGAAAAGAGAGATGGGGGCTAATAGAAATCTTTTCAAAGTTTAGTCAGATTGAGAAGAATATTAAGGTCATTTTGGTCAGAAGATAGTTCTTTAGAGATTTTTTCATGTAGAACCAGCCCTTGAATGCTGGTAACACTTTGGAAATATAAAAGCATTTGTGCAATTAATTATTTTTCACACAAAAATGTTCAGAGTATAATTATATGTATAGTAAACCAAGGGGAGATCTCCTTTATTATGTTTCTGTCTATATCTCAAGTTCTTAAGATTTTTTTTTTCTTTATCAGAAAAACTATGCCCTGAGGCTTTCCTTCCTCAGGCAATGTTTTAATGTAGAATTGAACTTTATGTGCTATTACAGGTTTCATTTAACTTTTCATTTTCACTTAAGAAAGTAAATGGACTTTCAGGCTGCCTTTGTGCTGGTAATTAAGGCAACTGGATGTGAATCTCAATGTGCTTGAAAGGCAGCACACACATTTTCTCTCAATTTCATCTCTATTCAAATGCAATATCCTCCACACTACAGCATTTTGGAAGTTCAAAACCCTGTGGATGACCTAGACAATAATAACTGTAGTAGTTAAACTTCTAATTCTATAGTGCTTTATTATTTTTATCACTTTCAAACATGTAAGTGTGTTTTGTCCTCCTGGTAAGCACTGTGGTAGGATTTATTTTACAGATGCTGTCCTGCTAATGGCAAGACTTGACTGTGGGCCTCTGGCTCATAGCTTAACGTCTAGTTAGAAAGTTCTGAAGTATACTTCAGATTCATATATTAAACAACTTGAACTTAAAAATCACTATGCCCTTCCTTTGTAAAAGTTATGAATTGTAATGTTTTTCAAATATTTCAATTTTTGTTTGTAATAGAGCTTTAAGAAGGTTTCATAATTATTGAAGTTCATTAAATCAGTGGAGTCCTCTCATCATGGGCATAAGGATTCAAGCTAAAGGCACATGATTTAAAAAAAAAATTATAATGAAATAAGATTAACAAAAGTACTTCTACACTTCTAAAACTGAAACTCAAAAATAGCCCATGGTGTCGACAATAAGGAATAATTTCTGAAAAGTTCTGCATATGATTTGGCATATATTAGCAACACTTTCTATATGTCTGAGATAATGTAATAAATATTTATATGTTAACATCCATCCAAAAAGAAACTATTTGACACACTATGGAGATAGGCGAAGAAAAAACATAATTCTGAACATTTCATTCTGAAATAGACATCAAGAAAAATGTTAAAAAATATCTTTAGCCCAGTTGCTTATGTTTGAGATCTGTTTTCTTTCATCAGGCAACCCTGCCCAACCCACCTCTCTCCACTATATGAATCCTTACCAGCTGAACGCCTATGGTATGGCACTGAAAGCAGTGGGAGAAATTGTTCAAGATTATGACAGTGACAAAATGTTCCCAGCTCTAGGCTTTGGTGCAAAACTGCCTCCAGATGGAAGGATATCTCACGAATTTGCTTTGGTAAGAATATATCAAAATGGTTTGATATATTTTTTGAAAATTAATATGTTAAACCTTTTACTATTGTTTTGGGGGTTATTCTTTAGTCATTCATGGAGCAAACTTTTGTAACATTAGCTCAATTTTGATAAATAATGTACTTAGGACTTTGATCTTAATGGGAAAACAGGACAGCTAAATAGCTTAGCCATAAATCTACCTAAAGTGCATATGATTTATAATTAGAGGGTCTATTTTGATGATCTATGGCTGCATAACAAATCTCCCTAGAACTTAGAGATGTCAAACAACATCATTCCAGTACACTTATGATTTATGACTCAGGAATCCAAGCAGAACACAATGGGGATAGCATACTTTCTTCTTTGTGACGTCTGAAGTCTCAGCCATTATGACTTAAATGGCAAGAGATGTCTAGAATTGGTCACTGAGGCCATGGTTTGGAGCTTCAGCTCTGGCTATCAGTTGGATTCCTCAGATCTTTATGTCATGTCTTTTGGGGCTACTATGTCCTCTAAGATGGGTTCTTTGCTTATGTTTGTGTCTTGGGCCTGAGCTGGAATGGCTGAAATAGTTGGGCTGCCTGGATATCTCTTCCTCTTCTTATATACGGCCTGTCTCTGAGATTAGCTTGGTGATACTATGGTGGTTTCATGGCAGTCAGATTTCCTACACAGCAGCCAGCTCTCCCAGAGTGAACATTCTAAAAGTCTGAGGCAGAAAATCCAAGGCTCTTTATAACATAGCCTTATAAGTCCCAGAATGTTATTTCTACTACATTCTATTAATCAAGCAACTTACTAAGGCCACCCCAGATTCACAGAAGAGGAATGAACATTCACTTTTCAATGGGAAGAATATCAAAGAATTTGTGACTATCCTGAATCTACTATCTTTTAAAATTTAGGAAGAGGAATAATTGTATTAAACTTATTGAAGTCTATTAAATTTCCTTTCACATGTTTCCTCTCATCTTTCTGTGTGATTTTTTCCTTTCTATCGCCTTCTAATTCTATCCTTTTCTGCTTTTCCTATCTTTACATTCATTTCTTGCAACTAAAGCTATACACATGTATACATGTTGACCATTCCAAATCTGAACTTCTCCAAAATCTGAAACTTTGGGGGCATCAACAGGATTTGCAAATGAAATGCTGATTTGGGCATTTTGGATTTTCAGATTTGGGATGCTCAACCAGTAATAATGCAAATATTCAAAAAAAATTATGTATCTGTTGGCTACTTGTATATCTTCTTTCGAAAAGTGTCTATTCATGTCCTTTGCCCACTTTTTAATAGGTTCCCCCCCCCCCTTTCAATTCGTTTGAATTCCTTGTAGATCCCGGCTGTTAGACCTTTGTCAGATACATAATTTGCAAATATTTTTTCCCATCCTGTGGGCTGTCTCTTTATTTGACTTTTTTTTTCTGTGAAAAAGCTTTTCAGTTTGATGAGGTCCCTCTTGTCTATCTTAGCTTTTATGGCATTTGCTTTTGGAACTTAGTCAAGAATTTGTTGCTTACTTTTATGTGCATAAGGGTGTTTCCTAAGTTTCCTTCTAGGATTCTTAAAGTTTGAGGTTTTACATTTAGGTCTTTGATCCATTTAGAGTTGATTTTTGTATATGGTGATAGATAGGTGTCTGGTTTCATGATTCTGCATGGGTCAGCCAGTTTTCCCAGCACCATTTGCTAAATATAGTCTACTTTCCCCAGTGATTTTTATTGGTGGCTTTGTCAAAGATTAGTTGGTTGAGAGATCGTGTTTTTGCTTCCAGAATCTCTGTCCTGTTCCATTGGTCTGTGTGTCAATTCTTGTACCAGTTCCAGGCTGTTTTAGTTACTGTAGCCTTCCAATAACATTTAAAGTCTGAAAGTATGATACCTTCCACTTTGTTCCGTTGCTGATTGTTTTGACTTTTTGTGCTCTTTTTTGTTTCCATATGAATTTCTGTATGGTCTTTCCCAATTGGTAATTTGATGGGTATTGCTTTGAATCTGTAGACTGCCTTGGGTAGGATGGACATCTTGACCATATTGATTTTCAGTCCATGAGCAAGGAATGTCTTTCCCTTTGTTTGTGTCATCTTTGATTTCTTTGAGCAGTGTTTTGCAGTTCTTAGTGTAAAGGTCTTTCACTTCTCTGGTTAAGTGATTGCTAAGATATTTCTTTTCTTTCTTTTTTTGGTGGCTATTGTGAATGGGATTGTGCTTTTTATTTGGTTCTCTGCCTGCTTGTTGCAACTGTCTTTTGCATGTTGATTTTGTACCTTGATACTTTACCAAAGTCATTTATTAGTGTGAGGAAGCTTTTGACAGACTCCCTTGGGTTTCTAATGTACAGAATTATGTACAAGCAGCCAACAGATACATGAAAAAATGCTCAGCCTCACTAATCATCAGAGAAATGCAAATCAAACCCACAATGAGATACCACCTGACTCCAGTAAAGATGATTCTCAATAATATAAACAAAAAACAGTTGCTTGTGCTGGTGCATAGAAGAAGGAATGCTTCTACATTGTTGATGGGAGTGTAAGATAGTTCAACCTCTATGGAAAGCCATGTGGTGATTCCCAAAAAAACTAAAAGTTGACCTTCCATATGATCCAGCAATCTTTCTGGGAATATGCCTAGAGGAACATAAATCATTGTTCCAAAAAGACACCTTCACACCCATGTTTATAGCGACACTATTCACAATAGCAAAAACATTGAATCAACCCTTGCCCATCAAAAGTGGACTGGATAAAGAAAATGTAGAATGTACATATGATGAAGTATTATGCAGGCATAAAGAACAAAATCATGGACTCCACGGTAAATTGGATGGAATCGGAGACCATCATACTTAGTGATCTATCACAGAAACAAATAACTGAATACCACGTGTTCTCACTTATAGTGGAACCTGAACATTAATCAGAATAGCACAAAGAAGGAACCAGCAGTTGTTGGGTACTGCCAGGGAGGGAAGGGATGCAGGGGCACATGTAACAACACAAAGGGTACCTGGTCCCCAACCAGGGGAAGTGAGGGCCAGTTGGAAGTCCAAACTTCACCTGCATACAGCCTACTTGTATAGTTAATCTTTACTTGTACCCTGCATTTCTATAATAAAATAAAATTTTTAAAAATCAAAATTCAAAACACTTCAGAGGCTTCAAGCATTTTGGGTAACAAGTACTCAACCTGTACTGCTAAGGAAGGATTTTTCATTATTTGTACCTTAATTTGTTCTTTGCACCCAATTAAAACACTTACAGGATAGAAATTGCTGTGGTTTGAATGTGTCTTCAAAATTCAGGTGCTGCCAATGTAATAGTATTAAGAGTTTAGACTTTAAGAGGTGATTAGTCTCTAAGGGCTGCTCTTTCATGAATGGAATTAAGGGCCTTACAAAAGAGGCTCTGCTCAGTTTGTCCTTCTACCTTCTGCCATATGAGAAGACAACATTTCTCCCTGCTGGGGGATACAGCCCTCATCAGACAACTGAACCTTCAGCACCTTGGTCTTGGACTTTCCAGCTTCCAAAACTATGAGAAATAAATATCTATTGTTTATAAGATACCCAGTCTTAGACATTCTGTTATACCAGCACAAAACAAAAACAGAATTTATACCTCTTTAAATCTATTAAAATTAGTCTTCCACGTTGATGATGAAAATAACAATGATTATGTTGATGATAATGACAATACTTCAAATTTAATATGACTTGATTATATTACTTTAATTTTTTCAAAGGACTTTTATTTTCTTGAATAATTAAGAATACAAAGGTTTAAGTAGGTTCTCAGTGAAACAGTATTTGATTTGATATTCAGGAATTAGCCAGTATTGAGTCACATACTTTATAATCTTCATAAAATTCCTATGTGGTAGATATATCATGCTGACACATTGCACCACTGTAGAAACTGCCACTCACATTGACTACAGTGAAAACAGTGTCCCAGGAGTTGTACAACTCAATTCAGAGGTTCAGAAGTTGACTAAGTTTCCGAAGGACAGAACTTAAACCCAGGTTGGTCTTAGTTTAGAAAGCATACTCTTAACTGCAACTAAACCACATCTTATAGGAGCACTTGTAATCTCACTTCTTGGATACATGCTTTGTTAACACCATGATTTGTGTACTTCCAGAAGCTTTTATATTATTAAATTTCATCTTTTTCAAATATATTTTAAGAGCAATATTTTCACATTTTTATTTCTATACTTAGTCCTACTTTTCTATTCCATCACCCACACAATTTCAGGAAAGGTTGCTGGAGGGTGTAATTCTTTCTTCCATGAAATAGCCCACATGCCACACTCCCAATGTCTATAAAAATGAGTATCTGCTGGGATTTTGTTGTGTCTTAGAGAATTAAAATCTCCCAGAAACTTATAAAACCATGAAAGTCACTCATGTGATTCTAAGTCTTAAATGCCTCAGGAAAAGGGTCGTGAGCTATTTTAAAGCTTAAGAAAAGGAATAATTATGTTAAACTAAATGAGTTTTATTAATTTTCCTTCCATACACTTCTTCTCACCTTTGTATGTGTTTTTTTTTATTTTCCTTCCCCTCTACTTCTCTCTTCTGCTGTTTACTATCTCAACATATATTCCTTATAACTAAACCCATACAAATACCTACTGCTAAGGAAGGATTTTTAAAAATTATTTACACCTTAACCCATTCTTGGAACTCAATTCAAACATTTATAGGATGTAGATCCTACCTCTTTAAAACTATTAAAAATAGTCTTTTAAATTAATGATGAAAACAATGACTGTGCTGCTGCTACTGCTGATGATGCAACAAATTTAATATTACCTAATGATTATATTACTTAAATTTTTTCAAAGTGCTTTTGGGTTTTTTTTTGATAAATAAGACAGATAAGGCTTAAGTAGGCCTTCAATGAGTTAGTGTTTGAGGATTCCTGCTTGAGTATTCTGCATTAAGCTAATTCTAAATCACTGCAATATGGATCTACAGGTACTGTCAACAGCATATACAAAAACTTTAGTCCTATATCAGTCTGGTCTTTCATTAACTATCTAGTGTTAACAAACCTTTGTATTTCCATGGTACAAATTTGTGATACTTATTCGCTATCATTAATCTACTTATCTCACCAAATTTAAATAAACATTTTGGATAGCAAAACAAACAAACAAACCTTGGTGGGCGAGTTTTGACTAGTGTAGATGTTGAAACTGAGCTTTGCTCAGTTGAGAAAAGTCTCAGATAAACCCCAGCCTTTCGTGTGAGATAAGTATAAGATGTGATGGGAAAAGCAAAGGATATGAGAACGGAAAGGAAGAATTTCCAAGTATCGCCATTTGGGGACTTTTGGTTGTGAAAGGAACAAATCATTACTCTCCTTTCATTATAATTCTTGATGACTCCTTTTAGGGTTATAACTGAAAATACAGTAGTGTGGAGCTCTAGAAGAGGTGTTTCTAATGAGCTTGTGGTCAGTGACCCTTAAAAGAAGACCTTCCACATTAATCAACAGAAAAGTGCTACACCTGTCCTAGTGATATCTCCTACTAAAGCTATACAATTTAATATTTATGTGTTCTTAATGTGTATGTCTTTTTGTCAAGTAGAATCTAACAATTTAATAACCAAGTCTTTAACAAAGTACTGGGTATAAAATAGAAGCTCACTAGATGTCTGTTTATTGCGTTAAGGAGGAATTGTCTCAGCTTTTGTCCACAGTAAACCATGTCTGAGAAGCAACAGTTACATTTCAGAGAGTAGAGCAACAACCTCTAAGAGCTACTCAGTATTTTGTCAGCTTGTTAGCCCTGCTGAAAAGTATTACAGACTGTAGGCAGCAACAGGGACCATAGGCTTCTTTCATGGAGTTGAATCCAAATCCTCAATACGATCCCTGAGGGAGCCCAAAGAAGGGAGGAAAAATAGGTGAGAGCTGGGCACCCAACCCTACTTAAGATTGGTGAGATTATTGCTCAGTTTGAATTCATTTTTTTATGCTTTTCTATGTGTTCTCAAGTTAGCATTTATTATTTTATAAATGGAAAATGTCGTTAATTAAAAGGGAAATATAAAATAGGGCATTCATTGCCCTTTCATTAATAAGCAACAAAATTAAACGAACATACTTTAAAAAAATTCCTGTATTATGTTTTTGTGCCAAAGCTACGTATAAACGTATTCCAATTTGTCTTAACAAGCAAAAACTGATTTTCTCCATAATTATTTCAAGAAATGAGTGTTTAAGCAGACATAAAAATATTTTTATAACTCATTGTAGCTTTCTCTTTAAGAAGAAAGTCTCATTTTAGTAGCTATAAGATATTTTACATAATATTGACATAGTGCAGAGTATATATTAAAAAGAAAACATAATTTTATTTAGTATTTTTATCATCCAGGGCATATGAGGAAACTTTAGAACAACTTATTATGGTATTAGGCCTAATTCAGAAATCAGTGCTTTAAACATTCCATAATGATGACTAGAACAACCAACAATTATCCTTCTACTACCAAAGGAGAGAAAAATGGTTACCTTGTTGTAATTTCAATTCCAGACATAGTTTCAAAGAAATATGAAATGTTTGCTTGAGTGTTCTCCAGTCAAAATGTTTTTAAAAGTAGCTCAGAACTATCCTAGTTTGTAATGATTCCCTTAAGGCTTATATATCATACATTTTTGTATGCCCAAAATCAGTAATGAGTTTTAATTTTAATTAGCTTCATACTTTATCAAGGGAAAAGGGCACCATAAAATCTTATTTAAAAGAAGGTTAAATAGGTCAGCTCAGATTAACATCAAAACTAAGCATTAACTGCTTTGTGCTAAATATTAAACTTTTATTTTGCATTTTATTTTCACTCAATTCATGTAACCAATTTTATAATGTACAGAGGTCTTTTATTATTTATATGTTTTCAAAAATTTACATGAGAATTAATTAATATAAATGTTTGAAGAAAAGACAAAACTAAAAGGAAAAAATGGACATAAATATCTTTCCCACAAATGACAAAATTGAAGTAGTTGGTAACATCTGGCCCAGTTTCCTAAGATCCTCAATCATATACAACATTTAGCATTTTGTAATTTGGTGACATAGTGGTGGTTAAGAGATTGAGCTCTGGAGTCAGACTGCCTGATCTGTAGCTTGGCTCTCTCAATTATGTTATGTGATCTTGGGCACAGAATCTAAACTCTTGTTTTTGTTTGTTTGTTTTAATCTATAAAGTGGGGATGTTGATAGTTCTTTACATTTTTAGAGTTATAAAACGGTATATAACATATGTAAATATTTTAGTATAAAACTTGTTATATCAGGCCAGGCGCAGTGGCTCAAGCCTGTAATTCCAGCACTTTGGGAGGCCAAGGCGAGAGGATTGCCTAAGCTCAGGGATTCGAGACCTGTCTGGGCAATTTGGTAAGACCTTGTCTCTACAATAAATAAAAAAATAAGCCGGATGTGGTACCGTGTGCCTGTCCAGCTACTTGGAAGACTGAGGCAGAAGGATTGCCTGAGCCCAGAAGGTTGAGGCTGCTGTGGCCATGAGTGTGCCACTGCACTCCAGTCTGGGTAACAGAGTAAGACTCCCAAATCAAAAACAAAAACAAAAAAAACTTGATATATCAAATTCAACAGATTTTGGTTATAAATTATCAGTTACTTGTGATTGTTCAGGGTAAAAACATAAATGCAAAATTACTACTAGCCATGTTTAAATGTAGTTACTATCACTAGTGTTTTAAGATATATCTACAAAATTTTGATATTTCCTCTTCTAGAAATAGAGGCTAATCTTCCTTTTCTCAAGGGCTAGACTTAGTGACTCATTTCTAGCAGTGGATTAAAGCAGGAATAATGGTATATAACTTAAGAGATGAGCTCATAAAAGGCATTGGGCTTTTCCCTTGCTCTCTCTCCGTGATCACTCAATCTGGGGGAAGTTAGCAGCCATGTTGTGAGAACACTCAAGCAACCCTATGGAGAGTCCATTTGGCCTCCTGCCAACAGCCATGTTAAGTGAGCCTTCTTGGAAATTCACTGTCAAGCTTTTCAATGACTGCAGCCTAATTTTGCATCTTGATTGCAGCCTCTTGAGAGATCCTGCCAGGAATCACCTGGCTAAGTTACTTCTGGATTCTTAATAACCCCAAAATGTGTAAGATAATATACATTCATTCTTTTAAGCCACTATACAAAAGGGCATAACTTTGGGGGTAATTTGTTACATAACAATAGGTAACTAATACACTGTCATATTTATGTTATTTGTGGAATCTGAACTAGCACAAATAAAATTAATAATGATAGAACATTTAAGGTTATGAAAAAGTTAGACTACATATCCAGACTTAAAGTTGCCTTTCCAGATGCTGCCCCTAGAATAAGAGCTTCTTAGTAGTAAGCTTCATTTCTTTTAAACAACATGGATAGGTTTCTTTGATTCTTTTTACCTTGTCTCCATGTTTCCCACACCAAATTATATTCATTTTGAGACCTTCTGTACAACTGTGACTTGAAAATATGCATGTGACAGATATTTCACATTTTTCCTTCTGAGATAAAACTGCTTTAATTGATAACATTTACTTTTTTATTTTAATAAATGCTCACTGCAGAAATGTTGAAAAAAAAAAAAGGCTAGGTTAAACAATGAAAGGAAAGTCACCAGCTAAATAACTATCAAGTGGTAGTCACTATTAATATCTTGGTTTTCTTTGCACGATTTGTGTATGTTCATTTCTGTGGGTATACACACGTATGGAATTAAGACACTGTTAATTTTAAAATGTGGTGTTCAGCTTTTCTTATGATTATTTAGAATTTTCCCCTGCCCTTTTTTGAAGAGCATGCCTTTTTAATAATTGTACCTGATATCATCATGTTGTAATCTGTGTAGTATATTATAATCTATTATTGATCACTATTATTATTGTTTTATATTATAAATCCATAAGGCGTATTCTTCCAAAAAAGTCTTTATGCGTCAATATGTATCATTCTCCTATTTTTCAATTGATCTTCAAAAAGACTATTCATTCTTTACTCTTTTTTTTGTCTGTAATATCCACAGAATGGAAACCCTCAAAACCCCTACTGTGATGGCATTGAGGGTGTCATGGAAGCTTATTATAGGAGTCTGAAGTCTGTACAACTGTATGGGCCAACCAACTTTGCTCCTGTAATTAATCATGTAGCAAGGTAAGTAGAGAATAGACAAGGTATTAATTCTAATATACTGGACCATAGTGAAATCATAAAATTATTGTTAGTATAGCTCCACAGATGAAAGTTGTTTTTTTCTAAATTACCTCTAAGAAAGTGAGGGTAAAGAAGTATGGTGAGAGTCTTTCAAGCTGTCATGATACTTTGCTGAGGGAAACTTACACTGGGTTAGGTTAGAACCTGCCTTTGTTCATCCAAAGAAAATGTTTTCTTCAAAAAGGCATCCCTAAGAAGAACAAGATTAATGATGATCTTAACTATGTAAATTATTTATATCTAATATCACATTTTATAGTAGCATAGAAGTAATAAGAGACTGAATTCTATAGATGACTATTTGAAGCTTTCAATGATATATAGGGCACATTATGTTAACCTCTCTGAAATTAATATTGTAGCTAATTTTAAAAATTCCCAGAGGTTTCCCTGTATATAGTACATAGTACTGAGATCAGAATATAATTGCTTATGACTTCAAGTACATGTTTAGAAGAAAATGTTAAAATGTAAAAATCTATATGTACTTACATATTGTTTTTCATTAAAGCATAAATGAATTAGACGTTTCTTTTCAAATTCCTAAAAAGTTTGGCTTGTACCAGGTGCAAATCCCATGAAACCTTGCCTTATTTTGAATTAACCAAAAAGGTATAATTCTTATATCCTTCCAAATATGTAGCCAGATCTTGAAAAATGATTGCATTTTATCAATGTACAAAGGCAGCGTGAAACTCTAGTTTTCTGTTTGAAGGTTCTGATACTTTACCACCTTCTCTATTGAACATTACCAGCGATTTAAATGTGCTCTACTTTTCATTATCTGGGACATGACAAAATGCTGAAACCCCTGCACCCAAGGCTGATGCCAGTGCAAATTCCCTGTGGAACTCCACCTCAGGTTGACAGTGATACATTGATGACCATTCTCTGAGTATGACCCTTTGGCTTGAGTTTCTCAGATATTTTTATCTGCAATCTGTATTAAATGTAAATTTTACATCTTAACTCTGTGCATACACTATTGCAAAAAATAGTCATAAAATTGTACTTATTCTTACCTCACATTTTCTCTGTATTTTTATGGTAACCTGTTTTTTTCTGTTTCATTTTTTTTTTTAAACAAGCCTTGTCCCAAAAAACTTATTTTGCAATCCACTAATGGGTCATGATCTACAATATGAAAACCATGTCCTCCTAGCTTATTATACTACCCTTTGCAAGTAATGTTATGTACTATATATTGATGCCTGTCAAATAAAGCAGAATCAAAAATCATATTAATGCATAATAAATTATAACTGACCCCTCATACTACCATACTGATCACTCTTTTTATAAAAAGATTTCAAACTATAGGCTCCACAGTATTCTATTACCATTTTTAATGTTTTATCCAGCATTTTGTAAACTCTCAAATATGGGAGAACCTGCTAGCTGAAGCTTTCAGACTTTTTGAAAAAAAATCATGATCTAATAATTATTTATTGTTATTTTTGATGATATAAAATTAAACAACAGTAAGAGATGACTTCTCAAGAGTCATCTTTTCCTTCCAATACAATAGGAAGTTTTGTGTATTCATCTTTATTATGAATCTATGACTTCTATAAAAACTTATTATTTTATATAAAACTTCAAGGCATTTCAACAGTACTTAGCACCAAGGAGGTAAGTATTCAACAAATGTCTAATAAATGAGTTCTGGATATATTAAGATATTATCATTACAAAATTATTTCTTAGCAAAGTCAAAGCAAATATGTATTCATACTTTTTCTATTTGCCTGATCTTTTCCCTTAAAAAAGGTGTGTTTTCTATATGAATAAAAACTTGTAATCATTTTCTATAAGAATTTCAAAGAATGCTCATTCTTTTCAAGATTAACAATTTTAAGCACATGCTCATTTGTAGGACTGATCTCATTGTAATAAGACTACTGATTTTCTGGGTGATAGTGATGGCATGACAATATTGTGAAATAGACCAAACTCTAAACATTAAATTTGCAAATTCAAAGGTTTTATATGCTTTTCTGAGGCTTTCCATCCCCCTGCATCTGATTTCTTGCTTTCTCAATCCTCCTTTCCCAGAACTGTCTGGGGAAATAATGCAAAAATCCCACTCAACATCTGTTGATGCCTTTTCGTAAAGTTAAGTGCATAGAGTTTAGTTAGGCACTCAAGAATGTCAAATATTCATCTATCACCCACCACTCATTTTCTTCCACATTCTCCCAAGTATGTTGCACTTCTTCACGGAGAATCACTTCTGATATATGATTTTATTCCATGTATATGTCTATCACTCATTTGATACTACTCTATGGTTTCATGTAGATCTTTTCCACATTGAAGGGAAAAAATATTCACTGTGAGTGAATCATTCATATTCGTATATGTGAGATAAATATATACTTCGCATATACTGTGACATCCATACCAGTTTAACTGAATTACCAGAGTACCACACATGATGTGTGCATTTTAATTAAGTGAGGTTATAATAGGAAACTAAAGAAACTTTTTAAATGATAATGCTTAGCCAGTCTTAATGACCTATGGAAACTGTGATCATTATTGATGCATACCATATCAGTCAAATTTCTCCAGAGAAACAGAGCCAGTAGCAAATATGTAGATATAAAGCCATATTTCAAGGAATTCATGTAATTGGTAAGATTGGCAAGAGTAAAGTTTGCAGGGATGGCTGGTAGGTTGGAAACTCATGTAAGATTATATTGCAACCTTGAATCAGAATTCCCTTTTTCCTGAAAAACCAGTTTTTTGCTCTTAAGGCCATCAGCTAATTGGATGACTATTCTTTATTTAAAGGCATTTGCTTGTAGATGATAACCACATTTACAAAATTCCTTCATAGCAACACCAAATTTGTATTGGATTAAATAACTGGATCTTATTGTCTAGCCAAGTTTACACACAAACATAATTATCTGACCTACCAAAAGAAAGAATTGTATTATCATTATTTTGTAAATTGAAACAAATTTAAAATTGGATAAATAATTTTAGGACCTTCCAGATATGAACTTAATAAGATATAGAATGTCTATAATACTATGTTTAAATCTTATTAATAAACTAGAAAGAAAAAGACTAAGAAAATAATAGTTGTATGGAATGCAGTTTTAATAAAATAGAATTTTAACCATCCCCTAACTAATCTCAGTTTCCTCTTGGAATGACGTTATCATTTTTTTTACATTTCTATTTTTACCATTTTTTCAAAAGTCGCTATTCATTTAGAATTCTATGTCAATAATTTTCAATTATTTAAAACAATTTAATTTGTTAGTGTATTCTACAGACTTAATACTTAAAAAATAAACTAATACACCAATGAAAATGGTGAATACCTTTTTAAGCTATCCTGAAAATTTCTTCACTTGATTTAAATAATATTCATTATTTCCAAATTATTAGTTATTTTTTCCTGTGCCTAATGTGTTAATTATTTCAAGGCTATCACATTTTGGTTTTTAAGAAGGATCTATCAATTTCTGTATTTTGGCTATTTGTCTCTTTTTTTCTTTCTTTCTTTTCTGATGGTGAGAATATTCTAGGATCCAGAAAGCTAGCTAAATTTGATTTTTATCTTTCAGGAAACAACCGTTTTTATTTTGGAAATTTTATAACTAATTTTCAAATTAACCTAAAGAATGCGTTATGTTTTATCTCTTCATCTGTACAATCAATATTAATAAAATCAGAACAATAATCCTTATTGAGCCCATGATCTATTTCCAGCAATATATGAGTTATCACTTTTAATCTTCACAACAGCTCTAGGAGGTGGCAATAGTGTTAATTCTGTTTTTCTCATGGCAAAACAGAAATGTAGACTGACCATTTGTGGTGGAGCTAAAATTTCAACTAGAATAATCAAACTCCATATCACTATTTTACGGTGACTTATGTCTTTAAACCTTTTTAATCTCTGCTACAGAAGTAAAGACACACAAAATAGAGTGCCACAAAGCTGACTGTCTTTGTGGATATGGTGGTCCCTTCACTACCCAGTCAAAAATGGTTTGGAGTGACAACTTAGTAACACAAAATTTACTGTGTTTCTTTGTGTTGAAATATTTAAATGTATTCTTTTATTCAGTATTAAGAACTTTTAATCTATTGTATAAATCATAATTGAAACATCCCTGAATTGGTTTCTTATCTGTCTTCTTGCCCTGCCTGTTACTGTGAAATAATAAGTTGAAAGAATATTTTACAAATCTGAATCAACCGTTTATGAACTTTTACAAAAACAACCCCAGAAACTTCCTTTACCAAAAATCAAAAGGGATGTGTTTAAATTCTACAACCCTGATAAAGTTAACTTTTCTCTCAGATTTATCATAGTAATATTAAGATATAAATTATAGATAGGCTATTTTTTAAAAAAAGACAGCTAGCTTTTAATAATAAAGGTCTAATTATGCAATTTACAAAAGGATTTTCCATCGAGTTCCTTTAAGAAGCAAGCTTCTCTAATACCTTTAAAATATAATTTGAATCCATATATCACTGAATGAGTCTCTATATCACTGTCACCTCCTGGAAGAGGGACTGGGGTGTGGTCAGCTTATATTTTTTACTTTGTACATTTCTGTAGCACTTTAATTATTTTACTGTTAAGTATATAATACTTTTTTTAAAAAGGCTAACTTAGAATAAATGGTAGTACAACATTGATTTTGTTTGAAATTTAGATTTACTTGCAAAGTGCAATAATATGTCAACACGTAGAACAAGTGCCATAAAAACAATGAATAGTTTTAAAAGAGTAATTTGTGAAGCATGGTGATAAATACTGAAATGAATTGGACAGCCATTATAAGTAAAATGTAATTTATTTTCAAATTGAGTGTGTCTAGTAGTAACAGGATTCATACAATAAACTCATGTATCTTTCTACAGTGTCTTAATTTTCCTCAAAGTTAAGAAGCATAAAACATGAATACAAGTACGTATTTATTATAAAGTGAAAAATTCATATGAATTTTCAAGAAAAAACAACAAACTTCAGAGAAATCCCAAGTTTACTATAATCTCCTTCAGGCTGTATTCCCCAATTCTCTTCATAGTATGAATATATTTTCCCTCTTATCTTAGGTATACATTCTAGTGAATCAAAAGAAAATCAGTTAAGCCCCTGGAAATGGTATTTTATATGCCTGCATAGTACTCATATTTCTGAACTGTTTTTAAAAAAAATCTGGTGGAATTTTGACATTTAAAGAGCATCAGTTGATAAGAAAAGCATAAAAGTCATATTGTACTTATAGAAGCATTTTCACCACTATTCATAACCTTCTATTACTCACATGAAATATATATTCCTTTATTTCTGAATCATATTAAAAAATGCCTTTAAAAAATAGTTAGTATTTAAGAATTAAAATTGAATACCTGAAGGAAATTGCTAGACTTCTTTTTTTATTAAAAAAAAAAGCATAGAATAGGAGAAATCATTCATAACTGCTTTGGATTATTTCCAATTGGTTGTGCTACTGTCAAATTAAAAATTATTTAATATCCAGTATCAATTATTCAGTACTATGGGGATCTTTTTTGACTATACAATACATTACTGAACCAGTCTAACACTCTCTTTACAGCATATGAATGAGCATTCAACTTACTATATTCTCTGCATCAATCTGTAAAATTACTAGTATTTAATTAGTAACAGCAAATACTATTTTTTATAATTGTAAATATTTTTTTCTTTTATGTGGTTGTTAATTCTGCTGTCTAAGAAGTAAATTGTGCCCTGATATATTATGCTATTTGTCTCTCCCCATCCATTCAAATAGAATCCCTTAGGATCCTTCAGATTATTAAGGAATTTCATTGGACAATCAATGGAAGTTTTCTTGATCCCAACTTTTCTATCTACCCAGTAATCTTTTAGAAACATAAGCCAAGTTCTTGTTTACTATTCTATCTCCCAAAACAACCATAATGCTTACTTATCACTGGACATGAACTGTAAACTAATAATGAACAAAAATCATAAAAGTTATCCTTACTGAGAATATAAATTAGATACCTAGAATGTAGAACACTACAGGAAAGGAGAAATAAAATAAAATAAAACATGTATAAAATTCCACTCTACTGAGTATTATTTGGTAAGAATTCTGATAAACTTCTTCAAGTGCTAGAATATGGTAATATAATGTATATAATGCTTTACTTTGGTTTAATTCCTCATCTTTCATTGATTTAATATTTATTATAAACTTAACTATGGACATGTCAAAAAATTTTCTTCTCTTGCATATTTTTATTGAGGTGAAATTTCCATAATAAGCAACCATTTAAAAGTGTACAACTCAATGCCATTTAGTACATTCACAATGTTGTGCAACCATTACCTCTATGTAGTTCCAAAACAAAAACCATTTTTGTTCATTGCTATCGTTTCTAGAACCCAATATATTGAGTACCATACATGCAATTTCTTTTTTAATTCATGTAACAATATAAAAGAGTGTTATTGACTCCGTTTTAAAGGTAAGAAAATAAAGTTCAAATTGTTTAGGTAATTTACTGAATATCATTCACATAATGTGTTTCTTACCTAGGATAAATGTTTCCAAAAGCTATGCCCATTCCTTTGTGCTGAATAGCCCCTCATACAGCCCAATTTTATTAGTAAATGAATTTGAATGGTAGCCAGATATTTCTGTGTACCAGCATGCACGAACATAGCAGTTATTCTAGTGTGCTATTTCTGAAAAATGTGTATTTGAGAATTTGCATGGTTAGGCTTCTAACATATGCTTAAATATTTTCTTGAGATTAAAAAGTTCATTGACTATTCCAAATTGTATTTAGTAACTATCACGTAGAGAGACTGTTTTATTTTCCATGTTATTGCTTACCTTTTCATTGCCTTTCAGATATGCTTCTTCTGTAAAGGATGGCTCCCAGTATTTTGTCCTCCTGATTGTTACAGATGGTGTTATCTCAGATATGGCTCAGACTAAGGAGTCCATAGTTAATGTGAGTAGGAGTAACTCAGTACTGGGCTGGCTAAGTGACAGCATGGTGCTACTTAGAGTGAGACCAGAGTCTATTTTAGGTGACTTAGCAGTAAAATAAAATGTCCACGCCTTTGCAACACATTGTTTCCTTAACCTTACCCAGACAACTCACACACATCTGTACCATTCCATGAGGACTAAGGTATAAATAGTTGAGTTAAAAAAAAAAAAAAATACTTGCCTTAAAAAAAAAAAAGATAGGATCACTTTCATATGTATGGGTATATTTACCTCTATTAGTTTGATCTACTTGTACACAAATCTTGTGATTTGTATAGATTAACTCTTGATATTTGCATTCCAGTTGCAGGAGAACTGTGCTAGCTAGTTACTATTTCTATACAACTGGGTAGGGACTAGTCTTGATTCAGAAACCATCTCGCTCATTATAATTCCTACCTGTATGCTTGGATTTTTAGGTTTATTTATTTGGCTGTTTTCTTTACTAGATTAATCTATAAAATCTGTATTCACTAGGTGGTAATCTATAAAATAACTGTTTTACTCACCTGTCTATATCTAGGTTTAGCAATGTTTGGCACAAAGTAGACATTTCATAAAGATAGATTGGCTGAATGGTTTATCAACCCTCAAAATTATTCATAGAATAGTGAAATATAATGAGCTGTGTGGTGGAGAAAAATAGTCATATGTGGAGGAAAATTAAATGCTTTACAGACATTCTTAGAAAAACCAAACACAAAAAGGAGGGAGGGGTAAAGGTTTGCAAATTTGTTTATTGGTAAGTTTGTTGTTTTCTTAAGTAGACACACATATTGAATTTATCTTGATTTCCTTTATGTTCTGGTCAGTGACATTAATATGAACTTTAAAATGTGGACTTAATAATTTAGGTTTGACTAGAAGGATATGATTCATTGAGGAATAATTACTCATAATTCAGTGACTTTCATAGCTGAAGATGTGGTTGCTATAATGTTTTATCTATCTATTGCTGAGTCTCACAATCTTACCAGTAAATTATTTAAAGGGATAATATAAATGATATATATGATGGAAAAACATGTTCTAACATCAAATATTTAGATGTTACAATCCTCATGGATATTGACTACATAAATTAATAATACTAAAAACTTTCTGTGATGATTATTTATGTTCACTCATAGTAAAAATTGATTTTTCTAACACCTTGAGTATAAATGAGGTAGAGTATGATACTACTACTGTTATGACTCTGATACTGTTTTCTCCCTTAAGCAACTGAAAGATATTTGGAGGAGAAACAACATGAAAAAGAGGCCAAAAACACCCAAGGTTATCTTAGCATAGCAAGTGAAAGCATATGTCCCTTACCTTTTAGTTGATCTTATTCAGGGCTGGTTATTTCTGAAGATTGTCCCACTGGTTTAATGTATGTAGAGAGTTTGGAGAAAATAAGAATGTAATCAAGTATATTATTCTGAGTAAATAATTTTGAATATATTCAAAAACTATGTTAATGAATATCTGTGAAAAATATTAAATAAACTCAGGGTAATATTTGCCTTTTAATTATTTTCTTAAAAACTCAATTTCTTAAATGAAACCTTATTGTGTATTCTCTTTGAAGGCCTCAAAACTTCCAATGTCAATAATTATAGTAGGTGTTGGACCAGCAGAATTTGATGGTGAGTAGTAAAATTTCAGTAGTATTCACTGGGAATTTATTTAATCTGATACACCATAATGTTAGTTTTCTAGCATTCTTTTCTGTGTAGAAGGATGTGACTGTTTGGATTTGTGTATAGTGTCCGTGTACATATAGATATATAGAGACGCTATAGAGAGACCGCATATAAAGAAAGGATAAAGGATAGGATATAGATAGAGAGAAAAAATTAAAAGATTCTATCTTTTGGGTAGGATAGTACCTTTCTAGTTTATAGATTAGCTCAACATGTAGCTTTCCATTTCATTGGAGATAGTTTGTACCTAAGAATAATATTTCTTAAAATTGACAGAGTGATAAATTGAGTTTTTGTTCCCAAGGCAAAACACACTCTGGGGTCACTAAAAACCTTTAAGGATGAGTGCTAAATTAATAAATCATTAGGTTGTGAAAGGAAATGTTAACATAGCATAATATGCTAATTTAATGGGTTTTCAGACACTGGCTAGTTGGTAGACATTAGCCTTATGAATAAATAAGTTCTGTCATATGAAAGAACAAAGTAAAATGAAAATGGAACTGACCAGCTGAAATTTAATGAGACTTTATATAATTATGTTAATTTGGCATACTGGGTAGTTTTTTGTTCTGCTAAGGCCTTCTTCAAATGCCAATTAAGTGACAGGTATTAGGGTAACTAGAGATATGGTAAACATTTTAAGGGATAGTGTGTTGCTAGTCATCTGGTGAATTCCTTTGAGAGAACTCTGTGCTAGACAGCAAGTACGTGGCCATGTTACATTGACCTGGTTCACATGTTTTTGTGTTAATAATAGTATTTTATTTAGCTTGGGACTTTGGAAATGAGAATAGTTTTAGAATGTTTGAAATACCCTTTGGTAAGTTACTGGTTAATTTAGACACATAGGTAGCCAACTTGTGTATTATTATTACTGGGATAATTCTTGTTTAGCAACCAGTTCCTCTTTCATTAGGATAATACAGATCTGTCAGTCTCAAGTAAAGCACCACAGGCAAAATTGTATTACTGACCCTGGATTCCCTAAGAGTCTGTGCTTGGCTAGTCATCCTTTTCATTATTATAATCATACAGTTTCTAAAACAAAAGTCATTTAGCTCTGACTGCTACGACTTCTGCTAATATTTCCTTTATCTTTGAACATTTGCATCTACTTGCATTGTACATCAGGTGTGAGTTTGAAATACCTCTCCGGAGCCAGTAACACTAAAAGATCTTTCTTGTCAACGCCTTGTGCACTTGATAATTTGCACTAGTCAGTGATATATGGTGATTCACAAACTTCACTGATTGTTGTGCTAAATTCATGCTTTATTTTTTTGGCAACTGTTTGCTTTTTCCTCTGAAGGATGTACCTCTCAGGTCTCCCAGACTCTTATGGAAGTCCACATTTGGGGTATGACCTAAAGATGGTAGACTTTAGTTCCTTCCTTTTAGGAGCCTCAACACATGATGCAGAAAGACATAGTCACTGACCCTTCCTGGTATATATTTCTGGCCATTTATTCTATGTAAAGCAGCAGGCACAGCTTTGTGAATACTACAGTCACCCAATAACAACAGCTATTTATCTTATTTCTCTTATTCACAATGAATTTTTTAGGGTTTTGAGGTATGACAGCACGTCATTTCTCTCTCTGAGGTCCTGAACCAGCTGGAAAAGATATATATGCAGGAATCACTCCAACCAGCATATCAACTTTATTACTAGCAGTGCAGGATTTGATAATTTGGCTTATAACCTATAGATAGTCACAACCTCTCCTCCCCGGTACTTTTACCCCCCAAGATTAAATAACCTCACTTATATCTCCAGGTCTCACTTCTGTAGAGTCAGAACTTTGCCTATTAAGCATGCCACAGAGAGAATTGGCATTGAATTTCAGGACAGTCTGCTGCTAACAGGCGAGATTTAAGCTGTTATTTCACCTAATCTCAGTAACCTTATTAATTGCTTCTCTTTCCATACAGAAAAGGGAGTGAAGATTGTAGATTGCAGATGAAAAGGAGAGTTGCCTTCCCAGAAATTAGAGTGAACTTTTCCTCTCAAAACATGTGAACGAGGAATTAGGGTCCTGCAACATCTGGTTTCTGTTCTTACCAAGATGGAGGTTTTAATGGGATGGAAAAACTTCCAGGCCCAGTACTAGAAAAGTCAACTATTTACTAGGAGAAAATAGATGCTTCTCTAAAGTATTTTTATTTCTTCTCAAAACATATCTCTTCCCTCCGTGATGAAGAAGAAAGGAATAGAATACTCATGCTTAATATAGAAAAATCTCTGACTTATAGTCAAATTGTTGCCATCCTATTAGAAGAGCCTCTCACAGCACTTCCAAATCTACCATAGAGTAAGTGTATATATCACACATATAAACTGATATAAAGACTGAAATCCAACTTGCAAATATCATCAGCTAACCACATAAATCCAACATCTACACATGTTTAATCTGAAATGTATTGTTTGCATGAGCAAGAAATGAAATATTTTGCCATCCGTTCTTTGATAGATAGAGGAAATAAGAATAAATTTAATTCTGTATTTTAATAAGAACATTAAAAAATTATCTGCATAATTTTTCCGAATGATTTTTTTACTCCTAAATAAAGCAACTTCATTAAGGAGAAAGATTTCATGAAGCAGAATTTCTTTGCCTTTCAAAGGCAGTCAAAAAGTCAAACTAAAGCAACATCTGGCTATCTACTTTGATCCAAGTTAGAATAGATAAATAGGAGGGATTTTAACTTTACTGTGTCTTCCATGGCTAGAAAGAAGAGCAAGTCTGTCCCTTACACATTTACATTCTAGGGAGAGGTACTGGTGAGAAACTAGGCCTCAATCTCAGTTGGTGGTTTTCAGACCACTGACTCCTTCACCACTTACATACCATCTCTGTTCTCCTTGTTCTCAAAAGTGTAGGCTCCAATTCATGCTGCCTGTTGTCTTTTAACCCAAAGGATATGCTGAAAGTGGGAGCTATAGGAACTCATCTAATAAAGTGTTGCATGAATAATTGTCCTTTTCTTCATTAATTGGAAGGAAACACTCACAGACTCAATTGATACTGTATAGGATTGTGGAAGGAGAAATTATCATCTACTTCTTGTTTCCCATTTTAGAGTGAGTATAGGGCAATAGTTATAAGTTTTTAACAAATTAGAGAATAATGGAGAAATTTCTGTGATTGCTGGAATGCCACCTTCAATGTACATTTAAGTAATATGAACATTGTGAACTTGGATTTTAAAAAGGAATTATTTATTGAAAATATTTGAGTATAATTCTTCTATTGTCATCTCCAAGACAAAAATGTCTTTTGTATTTTGAATACTTAATTACCTTATTGCTGGAGTCCTGCTCCCACAAATCCAAGGGTACCCCAAAGGTGGAGAGGGCATAGGCATTTGAGGGGAAGAAAAAAAAGAGAAAGAGAGAAAGAGAGAGAGGGAGAGAAAGAGAGAGACTTGGACACCTGTTAAAAGGGTGCAGATGCCATTTTATTGCAGGTAGTTGCAAGCTTCTATTTCTCTCTACAAGGGAAATAATCCCTGCATGTTGCTGCCATGGAGCAAGTTAAAATCATCATTACAAAATAAATCACTTACAACAAATTACATGGTTTCTTTTTGTGATGTTAAAACGATGCTTAAGTTTAAGTATTCTCCTCTGTGCTTGGCCAATGTTCTCTCTAAGGGCGGAGACTATTTACACCCAAAACAACATAATCCTAACATAATGATGTTACCCTGTAAAAAACAGTCCCCGCAACCCACCAATATAAAATCTCAAAATTACAAAACTATAAAGCTTCTCATTAAACAACTTTAAAACAGAACTCATATCCCAAATTAACTAATACATATTATAATCTTTCTAACAAATTTAACTCTTTACAAACTTAACTTCCTTATTCAAATTATCCAGGGAACAGGTTATTTCCATAATAAAGTCTCTGGGGGCCAGAACAACAGTTTCTGGCCCAGGGCTTTGGAGCAGTCTTTTGTGTGGAAG
>CAUYQG010247235.1:0-26960 GCA_963574415.1 Tarsius wallacei | reverse complement strand
ACTAGTTGGCTCCATGTTTTTGAACAAGTTAATGAATGTCTGAAACCCTTTGCCGCACATTGGCAAGCAATGCTCACTCCATTGGATTGATGGAGGAATGAATAAAATGATACAGGCTATGTGCCCAGTGTACAGAAGATGCTAGGAATGTCAGTTTTCTTCTCCGTCATTCAGGTGAGGGGATCATTGCCAGCGTTGTCTGGGGAAGGGACCCCAGAGGACTGTTAAATGCTTGGCACAGCTGATCTGGGCAAAATCTTTCCAGGAGTGATGGGAGCGCCGGATGGGGGCTGGGGTCTCTGTCTCGCTGTGCGGAGAGTGGGAGATGGAGAGGAGCTGACGATGAGGTGGTGTGCACAGGCCCATCTACTGGGAAGGCAGGGAGGGCTCCTGTCTCTGTCTCCTGAGTAGGGACATGTGTGCTTCTTCTTAGCACCCCCTCCCTCCCTGCCCTTCCATCCCCCCCGCCTTGGCCGAGTTCTTGAGCACGTTCAGAATTTAATACATCTGCCTCACAGGCATCATGAACAGAGAGTTCTGGTTCCTGGGACCACTGGAGGTGTGCGTTTATTCTCAGAAGCCTTAAAAAGATACAAAACCATCCTCTGAAATGAGCAAGCTTCAAACTGGGAGACCCCGGTGCAGCTGAAGGACCGGTTGATAGCAGTAAGCAAAGTGATAGACATTTGTAACAAGTTCCTCAGCTCTACCATGGCTTGTTGAAAAACCCCCAGCTCTAGCTCTGCCAAATGGTCTTGCCCTCTGTGTGGTGCAGTCCCAGGTTTGTCCTTCACGTGCTGTGTGACCTTGGCCAAATCACTCTTCCACTCTGGGCCCCGGTGTCCTCAGCTACATGATGAAGGGGCTGAACCAGATGGCTCCCACAGGGCGTCTTCTGGCTGGAAATTGTATTTAAGTATAATCATCCCTACCTCTCCAATGCCCCTCTCCCTTTCAGCCCCACCAGCTGTCACCTTCCCAGGAGGCACAGGGTTGTGCTGTGTGCTGCCTTTGGTGGTGTCCTGGGCACTGGGATTCTGCAGCCCCTTGCTGGCCCGCCACTGAGGGAGCAGGCATGGTGACGGCCTCGTCCAGGCTTCACAGGGAGAGTCCTACTCCTTCCTGCGGAGTCTACCCCGTCAAACTGCGCTGGAGATGCTCTGACATCGTGCAGATGGCATTTTTGTCATTTCCCAAAAGGGGAGGACGTAAGGGTCGTCTTGCTCGAGGTGGAGGCATCTGGACTTGGAGGTCCTCTCGGAGCCCAGCCTGGCCCTGGGGGACCCACCCAAGCAGGCCTTCGTCGTCTTGACGCAGTTTCAATCCTGAAGAAGGCCCACCTTTGGGTCAGGAAACCCAGCATTAGCCCTTGACGGCTCCTGAGGATGGTCTCCACTGGAAGGTCAGGAAGGGTGCTCATCGAGACAAAGAGGGGTTCCCAGTCCCAAAGGCGCAGCAGGCCTGGCCCAGGATGGGAAGACCAAATAGTACTCCGCGGTCCTGGGTAGGGCCTTCCAGCTGGCAGCTCAAGACGGCTCCACGGGGACCTCTAGCGGCTGTTTTGTCAAACTGCGGTCTCCAGGGCTGCTCGCGCTCCTGGCCGGGCGAGTGTGACTCTCCATCAGGAGGTCCCAGCGCAGGATCCCTGCGCTTCCCCCTCAGCGCTGCTCACTGCACGGGAGAGGGAGGGTGTCCACGATGCCCACACGACAGGCGTGACATCCTCACGCGTTGTCACTAGAAGGCGGCTGGTCCTTGAAGCCTTGCCAGCGCGTCCGTGCAGCGCCTCGGGCCGCCCTACATTTGACGGATGCTAAACCACACTAATAACCACCGTCCAGCCTAGGCATCGCCCCCGACTTAGGGAGGGGACCCTCCGAAGGAGCGCCTGCCTGAGGCCACCCGGCTAAGTGGCTGAGCTGGGATTTGAACGCGGCCGCCTGACTTCAGAGTTCATACTGCCTGCCCCAAAACATACCGGACAGTCACCCATGAACACTTGGAGCTTCCTAACACGTGGCACTGGCCATTTCTATACCGCACATCTCTAAAACAAGGGTCAAGACATTTCTCCGAAGGACCCACGTGTCACCAGCTGCTGAAGGGTCATTGGATTCTCCGACACAGAGTTAGATTGAAGAACAGGGCCTGACTGTGTAACTGCCCCCAAGGTAATCATTGGGGAATCCAACCCCCTCTGTGAAACAGAAAAAAGAATGTAGGCCCCACCTATATCACTGGGCTTGCTGAAATGCCTTATTTCAACATATTTTATAAAATTAAGTGTTTTGGCAGTCACGACTTATATTTTTGTGAAAACTTAACCAATAGTGACCCACTGATATTTGAAGCAAAGGAGAGAAAAACAGTGAGTATTTATCGAGTGCTTGATAGATAATGTACTATGTGCTTCTGGGGTATTAACTTGAATTTTTTTCTACAAACCAGGGAGGCAGGTTTATTATTCTGTTTTACTATGAAAATCCTGCAGCGCACACAGAGGAGGCAACTTGTCTACGGTGAAACAGCTAGTCAGAGCTAGGACGAGGATTTGCACCCGTGCAGCCCCATGTGACCAGTGTACTAGATTTTGACATGATCTGCCTTTCTTCAAGGACACATTCCAATGTCTTGCAGAGAGGATGCTGTGAGGACCATGAGGGCTTGAGGATGCCTCTTTCACTGGTCCTAACAATAATGGCTGCCACTGTCTCAGGCACTGTGCTAAGTGTGCTAGTCTGTGCTCCGTCCTGCAGGTGTTGCTTGCTTTACAGATGAGAAAGTAGAGAGATTTTCCCAGGGCCATTCGCAGCCCAATGCTCTCACAGCCCAGCCAGCTCCTCGCCTCTGCATGGCTGCTCGCTTCTCGGCTGCCCACCCACCCCCATGGCCCAGGCCTCCCCCAGTCTCTGTTCACGCTCTTTTTTGCCCCATCAAGTATTCCATGTATAGAAAGCAAAAGCACCTAGAGTAGGAAATGGCTCCCAAACCAGGTACCGTGAGCCCGAAGGATACTGCTGTGATTTTAGAAAAGATGCCAGATTTTAGAAAAGATGGGGTGATGCTGCTCACGTCAGGACACCGGTGTGAGCTCAGACTGGGTTCCAGCCCATTTGCCCCTCAGCTGGGGCCTCTGTGCAGCACCGGTGTGCATAAGCACACCATGAAGACCATGGTCTAGGGCAGGAACAGACCAGAACCACTGAGGATGAATCCCCTTGCATGGGTGGGACTGTTGGGACAAAGAGGACTAGCCCTGATCATTTAGTCTCTTCCAAACGCAATTGCTATGGACAAAATTGTGTCCCCACAAATGTGTATGTTGAAGCCCTAACCCCCAATGTGATTGTATCTGAAGATAGGGTCTTTAGGAGGTAATTAAGGTTAGGTGAGGTCATAAGGTCAGGGCCCTAATCTGATAAGATTGTGGACTTATAAGAGAAAGAGAGACCTCTGACATGTGAGGACAGGGTGAGAAGGTGGCTGCCTGCAAGCCACTAAGAGAGCCCTCAAATCATGCTGACACCTCAATCTGGGACTTCTAGCCTCTAGACTGAGAAATAAATTCCTGTTTTAAACCACTCAGTCTGTTGCATTTTGTTATAACATCCTGAGCAAATGAAGACAAAGATGAATCCAAGGCATAGACCATCGATAGATGACTCCTGGCAACTGATGAGAGCATGTTGACCGACTGGGCATGTGTATAATGTGCTAAATGCTCTTTCTTGGAGTAGCTGTGAAGAAAGGAGATTGTGCTTTGGTTAAACTGCTCTGCCCTCATTCATCAAACAGTTTTGAGCAGTGTCTATACACCAGGTTTTGGGAAGAGAAGGGTACAGATGTAGTTTCCCCCAAAATATGAAAATCAAAGACATGGTAATCGACTCACTTCAAAATCCTTTGCCACCTGCAGCAGAGTTGCTCAGTGTACCCATGAGACAGACACTGCCTTCCAAGCCTGATGGAGTCTGATATCTGGGGTGTCAAGCAAAGTCTTGTTTAAATATGCAAAACTCGGTACTAACTGGAACAAATCACTTTATTCTAAGTCACACAGCACATTGAAGGCTTAACCTTTATCTTCCACTGTGGGCATTACACTTTTAAATAGAAAGTCTGCAAGTAAAACACTTGTTAAACTTTCATTGAGTGACTGGGCATGGTGGCTCATGCCCGTCATTCCAGCAATTTGGGTAACCAAGGCAGGAAGATCACTTGAGGCCAGGAATTCAAGATTAGCCTGGGGCAACTGAGTGAGACTCTGTCACTACAAAAAATAATTTTAAAAAACATTTTCATTGAGGGGCTACTCCATGTAGAGTATTGACACGTGTTATGGGACTACAGTGATAAACCAGACAATCAGATGCAGACTTGACTTTCAAAGGAGTACATATTCCTGAAACGGGGTGGGGGGGGCGGTGAGAAGGTGGAGGGTTGCCTGGCAGAGAAAGGAGCATGTGTAAGGGTGTAAGGGCAGAGAAGTTCAAAGGGAAAAGTTTGGGGCATGGCCAGCTCAGATTGATTGGGCAGGACCAGCTCAGCCTGGTAAGTTGGAGCGTAGGATACTCTGAGGAATGGTAGATCATGCTGAGAAAGCCAGCTCAGGTTTTGTTGTGTTGGGACTTGAGGATCTAGCTAAGGAGTGTATGCATATTAGGCAACCTCCAAAGGTTATGAGAACATTATCAGAACCACGCTTCTTTGCCAATCCCGATCCCTTGAGTCCAAGCTAAGGAACTCAGAGTGTTACTAGGATAGACTGCCCAGCAGATTCATCTCATACCTGCTAAGCCAATGGTGCTAACTCAACTTTGTCCCGACTGCTGAGGCTATGCGTAGATTTGGGTTCACGTCTAGACTGAAAGAGCTAATTTGGGTTTGCCACATGAACATTTTGCACAAAATGCGTTCTAAATGAATTAAAGAGTCGAGTATAATAAGCCATGAAAATGGGAGAAAAATCTGAATTGATATTTATCAAATTTCTCAAAGGAAAACAACTCAGTAAGTTTAAAGAAAATTAAAATGAAAGAAGTCCAGGGAAAATATGTTAAATTTTCTATAGAAATTTAAAATCTCTAGGTTTTAGACAAAATAATTTAAAAGGAAAACAAATTGAGTGTTAGCAACATATTTAATAACTAAATGGTTTCATTGACTTAATACTGTATAGAGTTCACAAAGATCAATTTTTAAAAATGATCCATAGAAGAGAAACGGGCAAAGAATACAAGCTGACAGTTCACAATGAGGAAAAACAAACAATGAATAAAAAGAAATGTCTAATGTTCAGTGTTTTCAGTAACCAAAGAACTGGCAGTTAAATAACTACATCTTCTTGCAGATTGCGTACCCTGCATGAGCACTGTCATACATTGCTGATATAAATTATTCCCCCCGAATTAATTCATGTATTTTCCCAAATTTTATTGGAAACAGCAATTGTATAATACACGACATCCCTATTGAATTCCTGAACCACCCACATCAAGTTTATCTAGCCGCCAGCACCCCACACCTGGTGCCCCCTCCTTGCCCATAGACATACAGATAAGCTCTGAATTCCTGCCTTGGCAAGTTGAGGGATAAGGAGAGGCCAGGGAACCTTGCACCAGCACAGTCTGTGTCTTGGACAACACTGTGACCACATGCTGGGTTAGCGTGGAGAAGAAAAAGCCAGGGATTAGAGCCTGGAGACCAGACTGGTGTACCCTTGGGAAAGTAGTCAATTAACCTCTCTAGATCCCAAATTGTTTGTTTTTTTAAAATTCAGGTTAGAAAATTTTTTATTATACAATTTTCAAATACAAAAGTAAAGAGAATAGCAAAATGAATCTCTGGGCACATGTCACTCGACTTCAACAACTAACATTTTGCCAGTGTCCTCTCTCACCTAATTCCCTATGCTTTTTTTCCTCTAGAATATTTTAAAACAATTACTACACATTATAATTGATATGAATTTTAAAAAGCAATTTATGGGCCAGGTGCAGTAGCATACATCTGCAATCTCAGCTCTTTGGAAGGTCGAGGTGGGAGGGTTGCTTGAGTTTGAGACCAGCCTGGGCAACATAGTGAGACATCACCTCTACAAAAAAAAAAAATTAAAAAATTATCCAGGTGTTGGCGTGCATCTGTAGTCCCAGCTACTTGGGAGACTGAAGAGGATCACCTGAGCCCAGAAGGTCAAGGCTGCAGTTAGCTGTGATTGTGCCACTGTACTCCAGCCTGGGCGACAGAGACCCTAACTCAAAAATAAAAAATTAAAAAAGCAATTTATACCATGTACCAGCAGCTCTTGGCTTGGGAATTCCACTCCTAGAAATCTCTTTAAGGAAATAAACAGAAATGTAGAAAATACTTTGTGCATGAAGATCTTTTTCTTATAACAGGGAAACACCGGAAGTAACCTAAATGTCAAAAAAAAAAAAAACTGGGGAAAGAGCCCTCAGTTTTTGCCTGCTCAGTAACAGTCTTTCCTGCAGTTAACATAACCACTCTTTTTCTTTCAGCCTTCCCCCTTCAAAATTCCCCGTCTCTGTGATTGTGATGGTGCTGAGGTAAACCCCCAATTCCAGGAAAGGACACACCCTTTCTGGGTCAATGAGGGCACCCATTCCTAGACACCATATCACTCAAGAATGGCCAGGGCCCAGCTAAGAAGGCTGCATCCTCTTTGCTCTAAGATCACTGGCCACAATTAAAACCAACACAGCAGAAAGAAAAGCCAGGAAACAAGACTGAGTTCAGATGGACTATAAGACCAGTGCACTTCTCTTTTTGCATAGACTACTTTGACTTGGGTTTTTGTTCCTAGCAACACAGTCCCAAGACAGACCATTATTTGGTAGCCTTGGTATACTGACCTGACAAAATACCCTGCAGTCATTCTAACCCAGCCTTGGGAATGGTTTCTAGGAACACAGTGAAAGAAATGTGACACACAACCAATAAACAGCATGATCTTGATTAGGTTTAAACATTTCCTGGGAGCAAAGATTGGAAGAAAATATCAAAATACTAGCAGCCATGCTGGTTGGTGAGGTTATGAATTTCAAACTTTTAATTGCCTATATTTTCTACACAACTATGTCTTACAACAAATACTACAGAAAAACTAAAAAGGTTGACATCTTATTGATTTATACTCCCTTAAATTCAAAAAAGCACTTAAATTGTAATTGTCTTCTAATAAAAATTTATAGAACATCTGGTTTTGAAGTGAGTTTGGAACTCCCCTAAGAAATAACAACCAACCTACATTGCAGAGTGGAGTACTATTTCCTCAGTAGTAAAATTGAAAAATATGCCATTATAGAAAATAGGATGTCTCCTCTTCAATTACTTTGCGATCTTCAGTCTACTACTAAGAAGGAAATATCACATTAACAACCTCATCAAAATATTTGTGCATTTATTTCATTGAACCTTGTCTCCCCCACATACCTGCAAGGACTTTGAACTTGGACTACAAGAGAGCATAAACTATGATTATTGCCCAGAGCTGACAAAGATAAATGGCCTTGATCAGTTGGGCACAGATTGATGGCCAGCACAAAGCCCACCAACTGCAGCCATCTGGCCTGCTACTCCAGACTCCTTGGCCACTCTCTCCACTTTGATCTTTTTCTGACCAGGGCCTGCCTTGATCTCTGGCCCAAGGCCAACCCCACCCACAACCTGACACTATCTCCTGTCTGATTAAGGCCAGGGCTGTGTCCCTCTTCTGCAGCCTGTGGGTGCAGGGGGACCAGAAGCCTGACGGGAAGCCCATGGCATGGAGGGAGTTATACACCCACAAACACCCAGCAGCAGCAACATAAGACCAGGCCTCTGCTTCTCCTCTTGTCCCTGCTGAGCCCCTCTACTCCAGTGTCATGATCAAGGCCATCCACCCCTACCCTGCCCAGGGCATCATTCTTAGAGGCTTGGTTAACTCAGCTGTGTAAGAAACCTGCACAAAAAGTAGCATACAGTGCCCCCTAGTGGCCAATCAAAACATGACGGTGACATTCAATTATAAAATAATCTGTGGCACCTGATGTGAAAAACTGTATTTGGCTCTTACCTGAATATAGATATGTCTTTTCATGGTGCCAAATGCTGAAGACAAAACTCCCAACAAGTGAGTAGATGGAGAAAATCAGATAGCAACCCTCAACCTAATTCTATCACAAGGTACACTAGCACCTGAAGCCCTGAGGCAGCACCTGTAACGAAGGCTGGCTTCTGGTCATCTCCCAAATTTTAGAACCCAGTGAGCTTTTTGCCAATGGGGAAGAGTGGCATTATGCACTTCAAGCTTTGGAACAGCCAGTAACTGATTTAAGAGCGCAATGAAATAACACAGAAGGGCTTCGAAAGTGGACACTAAAACAAAGTGTAATAAATAAATATTGAAACAATAAATCCAACACACTTCATTAAAATGCTTTTAATTATTGATGCTTTCAATAAGAAGTCTGTTTTACTAAGTTTAATAGAAATCATTTTTCTTAAACAGAAGCTGTTTGCTGGATCTCCGTTCTTTTTGTGGTTTTTGAACATAATGACTCATATTTAGCTTTTCTCTTTGCCATTTAAGGATTCAGGTTCGATTCCTGACATATCTCCTTAAGAGGAATTTTATATCATCTTCTGAAATCATGCATGTTGGTAATAAGGTTAAATAGTATCTTCACTCCTGAAGAAATGTGGTCCTTTTAGTGCCATGTCATCTTCCCTCTGATGACCTGATTCAGGTAGCAGCAGCATTAGGAGCTATTTAGAGGTTAAGAGCAGCTGAGGAAGCCTCAGGTCATTATTGAGAGTGGCAGTATTAAGCAGCTATGGAGAGTGGCTGGGGAGGGGATTTGGTTGAGGCTGGTCCCCACCTGGGTCGATGCTACTGATAAAAAAAGACCAGAAACACACAACATTCCCCTCTTCTTTCTTTTACAATCCCATTTTGGGGCCAAAATCATAACACTAATGTGTATGTGTTTTGGTTATACAGTCTCCACTTAGGTGGGGAAATCAAATTCAGGAGAAGTTTGTTCTAGGTATCACTTGAGAATATAACCTATTTTTAAAGATTTGTATAATAAGGTTTTGACCTATGTCGAATCAACAATCCCCAGGACTGTCAGACATAAACTGACATGAGTAGGAAGCTCCATCTGTGTCACCGTTGCTGGGCTGTTCTGGCAAGATTCACTCAGGCACAGCCAGGAGGAGCCGAGCCCTGAGCCCCGAGCCCCGGGCTCAGAAGGCAGCACTGGCCACTGACACACTCTCCCCAGCACGGTGGCTGGGAGGAACAAGGAACATACTCGAGTGCCTTCAAATGCCAATGTGCTTTGCTTCAAGGAGCACCACTAGAAAAATAATTAAAATGGACAGAACAAAGTTCCTTCGATTATAGAGAAAGACATGTCTCTATGAAAATGGCTTCAAAATACGAAAAGATATTTAGCAACCACATCTTCCAAGAAATCTAGTAACAGTCCAACTCTAGTTTACAAACAGGCGAGCAAGCAGACCAGCAGGTGTCAGAGAACTGGCTAATATTCTGAGAAACTTTCCAGAGAAAGGTAAAGCCCGATAAGTGTGTACGGGCCATTTTAAGAAACTTCATGTGTGGCTAAATTCACCATATTCTGCTTCACCTAGAACGGGAAGAGAGAAAAAGAATTAATTCATTACTGGGTTGATGAATCTTGAAAATTAGCTCCTTCTAAGGAAGGACTAGAGAAACTTCTGATAGACAGTTTTAAGATTTCAAGTTCATTTCAGCCACTACAGTGTACTGAAGAACTGTAGTTAAAATGCAGATTCCTAAGTTCTGGTTTCAGTAGGTTTAGATGGGCGGGGATCCTCATTTTGGCAAGCAACCCTCCTCCACAAGTATGACCTTGACACACTTTAATGAATGCTGCAGGGATGCAGCAATGAGTAGACCATGGCCATGGCTGCTGTCATTCTCTCATTTAAGAGAATATCTCAAGGCTTCAAAGACAAAAACAACTGAGAACAGAGGGGGTCCCGAACACTAGGCAAAAGAGCAGTGATTAGTCAGTGCCTAGGGATACAGAGCTCAGGGGGAGGCGAACCTCCCTACTTCCTGCTGTAGACTTAGCCACCACGGGCCAGGGAATGTGTCTCCAGGTAACAGGGCTGGGCAAGTCTGCAATCCATGACCCTCTGCTACCCCTGTCTCTGCCAGGAACTATCTGGATGTCAGAGGAAGTAAAATGAGGCCCGGCGCAAACCTAGACCTACTAGTGATGGGAGGCAATGCCAACACACACGAGATCTACTCACACAAGGATGTCGGCAAATACTTCCCGTACACATTAAACTTTCACTCAAAATGCAAATATGCTCGTGGGGGTCTTGTTGCAACAGTCCAGTGAGGCAAACCACATTCAGTTAGGCTCTGTATCAGCTCTAACCAGTGTTAGTCTCCATCTGAATGAAACAGATTTCAGATGTAGAGGGTTTTATGTGCTTGGAGAAATAATATCTTCCACAATTGACCAAGGAAGCAAGGCCAAGTTAGGCGGCTGCTGATGTGGGGATGCTCCGGTAATGTCGTGGGCCCTCTGAGTGGTTCCCCAAGAACATGCAGGCTATGGCCCTCACAGACATTACTGGACACTCCTCGGACAGTTCTGGTGGCAAACCTGGTGGATGAGATGGTTGGGGAGAGGTCCAAGACTGTGAAGTGGACAGTTACTATTCAGAGGCACCTGGCCAGACGGGGCAGCCTCAGGCCCTGTCCATTCCTTAGGGCTTTGGTGCTCTGCCCGGGTCCTCCTCTCAGGACAAGGAGAATATGTTCTATCTTATCTCTGAGCTGCAGAAAAAGGCTCACTTGTCTGAATACAAGGGGAACCTCAAAAGTATCCATTTTGCTGCCTTATTCGGTATAGGGACTCATGGGAAAACAGCTTTATCTTGTTACAGATGCCTGCACTGCCCTCGGGCATGTTCTTTATACAAAGAAAACTGCATTTCAGAGATTAAGTCCTGTGAAAACAAACTTTAACTTCAAAGAACAGACCTGCCATTCTCACTGTCACCCTCCTTGATAATTTGTTGCCAGATAATAACATAATTTCAACCTCTATATTCCTACAGAGTAAGAGAGTTTAGCCAGCCTGAAGGAGGCTCAGTGGCCCACACCTCTTTTCCTGCAAGCACCACGGCAAAATAAATGCCAGAACTGCTGGATCTTTCATTCCAACAAAGAGTGTGAGAGTCTGTGTCTCTGATAATCGGCCAGACAATCATTCCTAAACACCTGCACTGTGCCATGCACTGTCCTGGGCCCTGTTTGGGATTTTAAAATATTAAACAAACCAGCAAAAAAACCCAAAAAAAACCACCCTGACTTTGCTGTCAAGAAATTGACAGTCATGGTAGAAGTCAATAGTCCAACATGTTCTACGATAGAGTAAGACACAGGCTAAGTAAATGCTCAGAATGTACACCCCCGTGTGAACTGCAACCTACAAGTCTAGCTTAGTATCATCACCCTAATCTCCCCCAAACAGCAGGCAGCCAGTACAAGCAGAAAGTGCCTTATAAATTGCATTGGACAAGGAGCCTGGCCAGCTCCATGAGGCAGCTGGCGGGGAGGTTCAGCTTCACAGAGAGGAGTGAGGCGAGGGTACTAGAGCCTGAGTACTGGGTCTGAATCCCAGTGCCACTACTTCCTAGCCGCAAGACTCAGGCAGGTTTCTCACTTCCCCGTGAGTCAGCTTCCCACTTCACACATGAGGAAAAACAGTACATGCCTCAGAGGCTGCAGTGAGAATTCAGTGAACTAACACATGTAAACCAGCATGGCACCCAGCCAGTAATAAATGTTCAATGAACCCCACTGCTATTGCTAACACTATTGTTGTTACCACCTCCTCAGACATGACAGCAGTCCCTGTGCATCTGGAAAAGCAACAGCTCCTTAGATTCCTTCTTGAATCCTGACCTAATACCAGAGACTCTGCTCAAGCCCCTCCTTCCTACCCTTGCCATCTTCCCATTCTGCTCCCCCCACCACGGCCTCTTTTATCTCAGCCTCCTCCCTCCCAGGCACCCACTTTCTGGCAGGATAAACCGCACATCCCCAAGGGCACTCACAGTACTAGGGGATGACAGGATGGGGTCACTTGCTCAGACTCAGATGTGGGATGTTCACAGTCCAGACACACCAGAGTCTGAACCTTATGAGAAAATGCCATCACGGGTCACAGCTGGGCTCTGTCCAGGGCCCAATAAGTAGAGCCTCAACCTGGGGTCTCAACTCATACCCAGGACTACAGATAGAATCCAGGATGGTCTGTGAACTCAGCTGGAAATACTTTTTTTTTTTCATTTTCATCAAGCACTAACTGAAATTTATCATTTCCTTGAATGGTGAGTGTAGGCAACAAACCATAGTGATGAGAGTGCATCTGTGACTGTCTCCAACACAAATATAAAAGTCACAGACACTTTCATATGTTACAGGCATTGTAGATATCTGAAAATATTGTCTTTAGACTTCCTACTTTGAAAGTAAAGTTACAGACTCATTACTAGATATTATTTATTCAATATGTTAATGAACAAGCCAACAAATTACTACACCACATATTTAGCAATATTGTTATAAAGGTATTTCAATATAGTTGATTTTCTTTGCAATTCTATGTATTTATCCATTTAAAAATATTATTCTGAGAAGGGATCACTGGCTTTACCAGCCTGCCAAAGGGGTCCATGGCTCATGAATTGGCTAAACTCCCCTTGCCTTAGAAGGTTGAAGACCACCGTAAGGGCTGCAGAATTAGAGAGGTGAAAGATGTATAAGTACTTACTGCAATGTGACATTATAATATTCTTCAGGTGTCACTATTTTTGGTCCACCAAAGTAGTCCAGGACCCAGATATTGGTTATGTTCAACTTAGCGAAGAACCAGTTATGGCTGGAAGGCCAGGTTTTCATGTCAGGGTGTCGAATGAATAACGCATTCTTTGCAAAGTCGACTTCTGCTTCATTCACCTAAAGGACAGGTGTGAAATAAACATGTTCATAGCAGTAATGTTTTATTTTTTTCATGTGTTAGCAATATGTACTTCTAGCATTCTATAAATCCTAAGTTACCTGGTTGTAAATCTTGATGTTCACCTTAAGGAATCAAGAGAAAATAAAGGAAGCGTGAAGAATGCAGAGAATAATAAAGATTGCACATGTTGGTAATAACAGATATAATGGAGTGGGAAACCATCATGGGTACCAATTTTTAGTGCTTTTTCATTGCTAAATGTAATTCTGAGCTGCCAAAGTGGTCAGCACAAGACACTGTAATAAAATGCTACTGGTGCCTACAACTTGTAACATTAGCAGATCTATCCCATAACATGCAAACATTAAACTTGCAGATGAGCGTACATTAAGGGTACAAATCCTTAGAAGCAGCACAACAGAATTCAAAAGCATTTGCCGCTGCTCTCCTCTCTCCTGCCAGTGAAGGACACTCAGCTACAGAGATGCATCCACACAGAATTTTCAGACTGTAAATAAAACTTGTCCGAGGCATTCATGATTGACAAGGTCAAAAAAAAAAATCTGCAGGCTCAACAACCACTCAATGCTCAGGACGCCTTGCCCGCTGCCCTGCCCACAATTTTATTTAGCTTCTTCCTCTGGCTCCCAAAACACATTCACTTCCAGTTTTGAGTAATGGATGCTCCTCTTGGGCCTACTTACTGTGCTCTCTCTGCTCCAAGTCACTGTTAAAATAGACAGAGGAAGAGCCTAGGCGCAGGACATACCATACAGTGTACACACTGGCAAGTTTTGGCTGAGAAGATGTACCCAAACAAGAATAATCCACATAGGAGCTATATCCTTGTGACATCTGTTTGGCTTCAGAAATCGTTCATTTCCCTCATAAATATTTCATTGAACACCACATGAAAGCGACTGATTAACACCTTTAGTTTTCAAGGAATTACTTCACATATTAGAACCTGTTCTAACCGTGTACCTCAGTCACAAATCAATTGTATTTTACTCTCAAAAGATCTCTTCTTTCACAGTTAATAAGTTGATGCTCTTCTAAAGCCATCTCTCTTCATGTAGGATAACTAGTTACCTTGGCCACAGTTCCTGACAGTATTATGTGAGCACAAAGGGGACTTTGGGGATCAAATCCATGCTTCCTGCAGAAGTCAGTCTGTGCCAAAGACACGGTCAGAGTAGCATCTGGATTTTTCTGTAGAGAGAAAATGAAAGCCCTCTCATGTGAAACATGGCTTTTGAAGAGGTAATACATTTCACAAGTTGCATATGTAATATCCCTGGAGCTTGATCAAGCTGCCACGAAACAATGAATTTTAAAGCCCCATCTTCTACTCAGGGGAAAAATACTACTTGGATGGAGACTGCTCCTGACTCTCCCCACACCCAAAAGGGGTGGGGAGGCTCATATTTAAATGTAACTGACTCAGAATTATTTCAACATATTTTTCCTTAAACTCTGAATTTGTTCATTATTTATTGGAAGAATCATAATTATAGTACCCAGCCTCATGTCTGATCTATGGCCTTCATTGAAAGATCTACAGGGTTAAACTCAAATACAAAAACATTGCATAAAAACAGCACAGTTGCTCAACTAGCTAATGATATAAGTTAAGCAAGAAAGTCGCTGAATCATGCTGCTTGGTTATCTTATGTTAGCAGGAACTGTCGTGTGACTTCAAAACTGGACAAGTTGTTCGTTCCTTCTTTAACAAGAGAAGTCTTGTCCCAGATTCAAAAAGTGAGGTAAGCAAAATTCTTAATTCTTTCTTATGCAGAAATCAGCTTCATAAAAGGCACTGTTGACAGATTTCAGCAAAATTCACACACTGCATTTCAGACAATTTCTCTCTTTAAACTCTAAGTGTCTTGTGTGGAGAATTATGCACTTTCACAGTGATCCATCAAAACAGTGTCATAAAGAGATGCCCTTGAAATCATTTAGACAAACATTCACTGTCCAGAAGCTCCTAAGCAAGACACTAAAGGAGAGGAGGGTGCCCAGATAAAGTCTCTCTCCTCTGTGAGTTTATAATCTGGTTGAAAAGTCAGACATAAACAAAACTTAAGCAATGCCAAACAAAGATACAGAGAGGTCAAAAGGCAGCATATAACTAATTGCAAATGAATGGTGAAGTGTGTCTGAAGTTCCGTGTAAGAAGACTAGCGTAGCCTGGAGTGAGAGAGACACTACAGAGAGTCTTATATTCAAAATTAAGATAGAAGATAGACATGGGAGGACTATCAAAGGTAGAAGAAGTGATGACTGCAAAAAACACAGAACCAGGAGTACCTAAGACATGATAGACAGTTCTGAGAAACCCAATTTGCTGGAGAGAGGCTTTCAGAGGCCAGGGGTGGTTCAAATCCAAGTTAAGAATTCTAGATCGTATTCTGTAGCCAGCATCTGACAGTGCTTCCCAAGAACCACCTCCCTGGAAAGCTTGCTAAAATGCTAATTCCTGGGCTCCACTACTGACCCAGGTGTCTGCATTTTGAACAAACACCCCAGATATAAACAGCGATATCCGTAAGGGTTTCTGGCCAGAGGGTTTCTCTCAATGCCCCAGAGGTATTTTGTTAACTTAAATCTGGTGGGCAGCATGGATGGGACAGACAGGAAGACTACCTAGAAGTTGTTCGAGGACTTTTAGGCATGAGATGATAAGCTGAAGGATAGGGTGGTAGGGATAAAGAGGAAGGGACAGGGACAGACGGCAAAGAAAGCTTCCATCAGAAGCTTGTCAGGACTTGGGAACTGAGGGACTTGAGGAGGCAGTGAGAATTCCAATTGTGTTTACCGACAAAACAATACTTCCATTAACAGAAATGCAAAAGGTCAAGAGTAGCTGGTTTCAGGAGGAAGTTGAAGGACTGGACTTGAACATGTTGGTTGGAGGTGGCAGCAAACTAACAGTAAAAATGAAGTGCAAGCAGTTAGCAATACAGAACTCTGAGAGGTCAGAAATGGACACACATCTGGAAGTGAATCTTTATATATGGGAATGAAGAAACCAGAGCATATACGACCTTCTGATCATTACTGAGAACAGAGTGTAAAAAATGGACTTTGGGGGACACTTATTTTTAGTGGGTCAGAGAAACAAACCAGGAGTGACCAGCGAAGAGAAGGGCATATCACAAGAGAAGAGTGCCAACAAGGAAGGGAGAAAATAGTGAGAGGTCTTGCTGCAAAGAATCAAGCCCCAAGATTCGCTTCTGACCCACTGGCTCTGCAGCCCAACTTGGCACATCATTACCAGCTCACATCAGCGACATACCCTATAAACATTTACCATAAAAAATACCACGAAGAAGGAAGGATACACACCAAAGGAACATCCTGGTGGCAAGTACACTTGAAGCTCACAACCTACCTCTGAGTTGCAGAGGATGGGCATTTGACAGATGAGGAGTGGTCCTAAACTGAAGCCTTCTTGTTCCTTCTGAACTATTTCAGCACCCTCAATGAGAAGATGGCAAGTGATCCATGGAGGGCAGGAGGAGGAGGTAAAGTAGAAAGCACAAAGCCACCTTGAGTGGCTAATTGATGAAATCAGAGTCAGACAACTTCTGATGTGGCCATGGCTTTTCACTGCCATCATGGGATCCTGAAATCCTGAGAAGGTTCCCACCATGTCTCTTTCTAGAGACATCAAAGACTTGGGCTGGAGCCCTTCCTGACAGCCTTCCCTATTCCTGAAAAGGAAACAGCTCCCCAGTCACCTCCCAGATTCAGATATGCTCATGTATAGCTCAATCTCCCTTCTCCACCATTAGAATCACCAGGGAGGATTTTTTTTTTTTTTTTTGGTGAGGATGTTGTTTTAGAATAAAATCTCAATTTTTTAACATGTTGGTAGTAAATTCAAATTTATTTTTAAAAACAAAACAGAATTCTGTGTGGGTCAAAGAAAACTGGTCTGTGGGACATAGGAGTACTCAGCTCATGGACCACCAGTCTGTGACCCGCAATCTGAAGGCTGATGGACCTGAGATGGAACTAGGATTTGGCCGCTGGCTTTGCTCAAGTTACTTAACCTATCTAAGCCTCAAGAGCTTCAACTGCAGAATGGGGATAGTAATGCCGACTTCAAAGAAGTACTAGAAGAGACCATGAGAGGTGAGTGAGTAGAGTGCCGAGGTTGGCCTGGCACAGGGAAAGTGCATAATCAAATACTAGTTTCTCATATCCTACCTAGCAACAACGTTGTACTTTCACAGTAACCTCAAATCTGAGATATTTGTCAAAAAGACTCTCCACCAAATCAGGCTTCATTCCTGGACTCTATGGCTCTAGACTCCTGAGTCCTGTGTCCATGACCCTGCCCTTGGGACAGCAGAGGCCTACCAGAGTTGTAAGCTTGGCTCTGTCTCAGAAGGCAGGCAAAGGGTGCCCACCTTCAGTTCTGCACCCTATTGAGGAAGCCACTGTGCATGTGGAGGCCTACAGGTTGTCACTGTAATCGTCCACGATGTTGTGTATTAGCTTCTTGAGACTGAAGGGAAAGTTCTTAACTCAGTTAAGAGAGAGAAATCCTAAAGTCACTGTCAGAGTGCTTAGTTACCCCAACAATCTCAACGACCTGTAAGAGCCCGGGTAATGGAGACACAGCGCCCGGAGACGACTCAGAGATAAGTCCTCAGGGTGCTGCCAAAGAATTCACGCCAAGCGCGTCGTCGCCCCGTGGCGGGAGCGTGTGCTAAACTCCCGGTCCTCAGCTGCCAAACATCTGGGATGCTGCTGCGCGCGCCCGCCCGCCAGCGCGGGAGAGAAGATGCAGAGTCAAACCCTTTCCTACGCGCCACGCGCCCCGGAGCAGGATCCCGGTGTGTCCAAGCCTCACCCTCCGGCCGCCCCGCCCGCTCACCTGCAGGTTTTGCGCGGAGAGCTGCATAGGGGTCAGGTAGAAGTAGGGCACGCCGCTGCCCGCGCTCGGGGGCCCGTCGCTGAGCGAGAGGACGTCGGCAAAGGGCCGGCCGCGCACCGGCTCGGACGTGGCGAGGGTGGCCAGCGCGCCCCAGTCGCACAGATGCACCACGAAGCGGGCCACGCGCGCCGCGTCCTCGCGGGGCGGCAGCGGCGGCAGCAGCGAGGCCGCGTCCCAGTCCCCGTGCCCGCGGCCGCCGCGGCCCCGCGCGGGCGACACGAGCAGCGCCCACAGCGCCGGCGCCAGCAGCGCGGCGAGCAGGGCACGCGCAGACCCACGGGCACGCCCGGCCATGGCGGCGTCTCCGGCGAGCGTCGGGCCCGCGACCTGCAGGGCCGGGGGTGAACGCGGCGCGCCCGAGCCCCGCCCCCGGGGCAGACCCCGCCCCCTCCTAAAGGGGCCAATCACAGCTAAGCACGATGGAGGGGGCGGGTTCCTCTGCCTCTTTGACCTGTCGGAGACTGACTTGTTTATCCGCCTTGAATTTGGCCTAAGTGGGACGTTTGTTTGTTTGGCGGGCGGAGAAATTAAGCAACGTGCATAAGTCATACTTCTAGGGAAAGATCAACCTGCTAGCACACACGCCTTCTTTTTTTGTTTTTTTTTTTTGAGGTGGAGTCTCACTTCGTGGCCCAGGCTGGAGTGCAGTGGCATGCTCACGGCCACCCCAGCGTCCACCATCTGGGCTCCGGCGATCCCTCCGCCTCAGCCTTCCAAGTAACTGGAACTACAGGTGCGCGCTACCACGCTGGGCTAATTTTTGATTTATTGTAGAGAGGAGTTCTCGCCCAGTTGCCCGGGCTGGTCTCGAACCCATGGCCCCAGGCAATCCACTCGCCTCGGCCTACCAAAGTGCTGAGATTACAGGCTGAGCCACCGAGTCCAGCCACGCTTTCTTTTAATACCTTTGGATATGAGTATCTGGCATCTGAGAGCAAAAGATATATTTTCTATCTATGCTCCTCTTCCCTGCTGAATTCACCATCAGCACCAAAGAGCAGCAAGGGTCCCAGTAGTAAAGTTAGGCAGATGTCCCAAAGTTCAAGATCTTTTAAACTACTGGGCCGGGAGTCCCTCAGATAGAGACACTAAGGATTGTTAGCCACTGTCAGTATCCCATGCACGCATTTGAACTCACCGGTTCAGGACCTGCTAAGACATTAAGCTTAGGATCATGGATTTATTGCCCTCACTGTCTCTCTCTACCCCCATGTAAGGGGCACTTCTATTTGCTGCTTCTAAGATGATCTTTCATTCTTTTCAGGGGTGTGCTCTCATTCTGCTATTTTGGGAATTGGTAAATAAACTCATAGCACCTGGTCTACATTCTTTATAATTTTAAACTTTGGTCACGTCTTTTCAGAGTGTGTCCTAATCTTTTGGGCCTGGCCTCAAATCCCTACCCTAATTGTTGTTATAAAGGTTGTATGGTGGTGCTAGTGCAGGAGTTTGCCGGCTTAGAAATCTGGCTCTGGCAGACACCAGGCCCTCTGAGGTTGAGAGGTGTGACAGAGGTGAAGTAATTTCACTCAGCTGCTGTGGTCAGTCATGTGAGCAGGTGTGGGCAACAGGTGCGTGAGCCAAAGTCTCGCCTCTACTTCCTGTCTCAAATCCAGCCTCCTTATATTCAGCCAACATCTCAGGTGAGTCAGTGGGAATTTGTAAATCAGAAACAAGATTATCTACTCCCAATAGGAGTCTTCAGTTCCCTCTGGTGGCCAAACGATGTTACACACATTGGTTTCCACCCTTACGTGAGAGAAGTGTGAACGATCTCAAAGCTGGTTTGCTTTTAACAACTGAATTTGGAAGAACTTCAAGCTAGATGGAAAACTAAGGAGGAGAAATCAAAAAGGAGGAAAATCTAGTTTGTCACTTTCAAAAGAAATAGTACAATAGTGTGAGTGCCTGCCAATTACAAACATTTCATCCTTAACCTGTTAAGGAAAGAGCACATGTAATTTCAAATTTGGAGTTCTAATCTCAGATCTGTCACTATCACATCATGTGGTCATGGGATTTTATCTCACCTTTGGGCCTCAATTCTCTCATCTAAAATGAGGAGTTGGAGTAGGTAACATCTGATGCCTCATCTAGCTTTATATCCTATTTTTTTATTAACATGCAAAATGCGAGATTTTTGTAAGTTTTAGAATGACAGGTTTTTTTTGCAAGAGGATAAAAAAATTTTTTAATGTGTTGCTACACCATTTATTGCTGGCATACAAAATAACAATAGGCCCCATCACAGTCCCATTAAAAAACACATGCCCAGAACTCGACGTCATGCATCAGAGTCAGAGAATGAGGACCAACCTTCCAGCTTTAATCGCGATATCCATCTTTGCTCTTGCGATTTCCTGTGCCCCAAACGCTCTTCCCTTGGCTACTGGCATGGCTGCCTCATGCCCATGAGGATCTCCACTCAGATGTCAGTCCTCAGAGGGACCTCCTAGGCCACGCTTTCTAAGAGGCCTTCCCAGTTACTCTCTGTCAGACAGCCCTGGTTATTTCTTTTATGGCAATCATCACAGTCTGTAATAACAGCATTTATTTAGCTTCTAGAATGGAAGCTCCAGAAGAGCGGGAATGTTGTCTGTCTTGTCTGTCTTGGTGTCTCCAGTGCACAGAGTGGGCATGAAGTAAATACTTATGGAATGACTGCCTGACATTGAGTAGTAGCACATAGAGCTATAGGAAATCAACACTCGGAAGTGAGGACGATTAATCAAGATAAGTATAATAACCGGGCACTCCAGCTTGTGCTTGGCAAATCCTCCTCATTGGGACATTAGGGGAAGCCCTTAGCCAGGAGTGATTGAAGGAATTATTCCAGATTCTGCTGCTTCTTATCCTGGCTTTGTTTGTTTCCCTCCCTCCCTTCCTTCCTTCCTTCTTTTTCTTTCTTTCTTCTTTCTCTCTTCTGAGGTGGAGACTCACTCTGTTGCCCAGGCTGAACCTCCTAGACTCAGGCAATCCTTCTGTCTCAGCATCCTGAGTCACTGAGACTACAGGCGTGTGCCACCACACACAGCTAATTTCTTTCTTTCTTTTTTGGTAGAGATGAGTTTTCACTATTTTGCCCAGGCTAGTCTAGAACTCCTGGGCTCAAGTAATCCACCTGTCTCAGTCTCACTAAGTACTGGGATTATGGACATGAGCCACCATGACTGGTCCTGACTTTTTTGTTTTTATTTAATTTATTTTTTAATTTTTCTTTCTTTATTTTAAAGATGTGGGGTACAATTCAGGGTTAGGGTATACAAATGTTCATTATGCAGGTACCCTTGTTGACTAGGTGTGTCCCTCCCTCTCCTGGTAGTTTCCCTCAACTGCCAATCCCTTTCTTATAGTATTATGATAATTGTTCTTTATACAGCTGGCACTAGTCCCCATGCCCGTGCTCACCATGAAATAGTTCTCTTATGTCTGGATTGGATCCTGGTGGAGAACCTACCCCACAAGCTCCTCTTTCACATGGTGTTACCTTTGTTTTTGTATCTAGGTTGCCACTAGCCATAATTCCTTCTAGGTCAGAAGCAGAGGCTTTGTCATCTCCATGTCCCAGCACTGAGCACAGCACAAGGCATCTAGCAGCTTATGACATGTTGTTGACATAATGAATTGCATCAGAACAGTTATGCCAAGTGTGGGGGTGCTCAGGCTTTAGGCTTCGAAGAATACAAACTTTCTGCTTTGTGGTCTATATGTTTCCAATAGTAGACAACTAGTGCAGGGGTGAAGAGATCTGGTTTTGGAGTCCATTTAAGAACAACCACAATTTCCTCAAAATTAAAAAGGGGGAAAATAATAGCTCCTTTCTCATTTGGATTTATATGGGGATTAATGAAACAAGGCATTTAAGATATCTAGTATAATGCCCAGAATGTAGTAGATGCCCCATATTTGTTAGCTTTGTTAACTTTTGTTCCATTGTTTCTGTTCCCACTTTCTACTCTAAAAATCTGTAGATTGCTTCATTTAATCTCTTTTTGGGACTAAATACTTTTCACTATAGCCTCTGTGATTATAAAACAAAAAGTCTCCTGAAAAAAATAACTACAAAATATCTGGACGTTCCCCTGCAGCTATCGAGGAAGATATTCCCTAGCCCACCACTTTGAGGGGGGAAATGCACACGCCTGTTCTTTTCATCAAGGAGATACCCTTGCCTCTGTGGGGCTTCTCATCTCTTCATCATAATCAGATGTTCTCAGAATGTCAAAGGTAGTCATGAAAACCTGCCCTTTTGTTGACTACAAAGGGTAGTTTTGAGTTTTGCATTTAACTCTTCTATGCACATTTACACTTGGCTATTTTCCAGACATTTGGGGAATAATTCTTGACTCCTCTCAATCTAGAAGACATGTTTTCCAAATAGTGCTTGAGACGTGGAAAGACATATTGATGTCTTTTGAATTATATTTGTTTAATCAAAAACACATTTACTAAGCCTTAAAAGAGTAGTCTTCACACTATTTCAATGTATCAGTAATATTAGCCAGAAAAAAAGTTATCTGTGAGTCAGAAGAAAATGATTAAGTTAGAATTTGCATTCAAACAAGACCAACCTTTCACATCATTGTAATAGTAATTTTAAAAGCATAAATGAAATGATATTTTGCCTATAACAAAATATCTGTCCACTTTGCCTGCCAGTTGCCAAAATTTCCACTACTTAAGCATGTATGCACTAAATGTATGCATTCAACAAGTATATACTGAGTACCCACCAAGCCCTGGGCACTGTGGTAGGTGCTGAGAAACAAAGTATTAATAGATATGGCCCCTACCCTTAAGAATATCTGCCAATTAATTCACAAATGAGCAAACAGATGAATTCTAATTCAGTGTCATTAGTGCAATGTGGAGAACTGTACAGGCCACAGAAGCATGGAAGACGGCACATAGCCCACCTCAAGGGAAAGTTTCATGTCAGAGGTCAGGCTTGAGTTGAGACTGGGGGCATGAATAGAAGCTTGACAGACAATGAGAAGGTGGAAGAGAGAGAAGGAGGAAAAGAGTTTTACACAAAGGAAACAGAAGGTACCTGGACAAGGAGACAAGATGTGTTGGGGAAAGTAACCGCCAGTTAAGACAATGTGGAGAACCAGTCAGGGGAGATGGACGTGTTCAGCTGGGTAGGGGAAATGCATCCTGCCAAGAAGAGCATTTGACTTTGAAAGCCAAAGAGAATACTATGTTAGAAAGGTCATACTGCAGAATATACTCAGAAAAGTACAAATATTTGAAAGGCAGAGACATAACTGTCTTATATAGTCATAATATGACTAAAAGACTCAAGTAAATTCATTGAAAGACTACCAGGACTAAATAAAATAATTTCTTTAGGAGGCTAAACACAAGGTAATAATCAGTAGCTTTCCTACACATTAGCCATAAACTACTAGAAAATGTAATGAAAAAGATATCGTTCACAAGAGGAACAAAAGAAGAACATAAGAAAAATATGGCTTATTTAGATAAAAAGATGCAATTTTATAAAGATAACTGTTCTCCCAAGTTAGTCTATTAATTCAGTGACTTCCAACCAAAATCTCTACAGAATGTTTAAAGGGAAATTGACGAGCTCATTTTGAAACTTATTTGGAATTATAGTTTCATAGGATAGCCAATACATTTTTGTAAAAGAAAGACAGTAAGGAGGAATTTGTCCTATAAATATCAATCATACTATTTTCTTACCAAGAAATGTATAAATAATAAAACTTAAAGCTTTAAAACATAATTTTAACAAACATATCAAAAATACTATTTATCAAACTTAGATTGAGTTTACTACCTTACAGAGTCATGAAAGATAAATATATGTGTACATTGATAAAAGTTCAAAGTTTTAAAAATGCAATAAATGATAGCAATTAAGACAGTGGTAGGAACTATGGTGGGAACAAACAACTTGTGACAGATTGGACCCCAGAAGCAGATGCTGACATAAGAGTTTGGCCTACAGAGCACAGATGGTCTTTGACTTACCATGGCTCAACTTTATGACGGCACAAAAGTGATACTCGTTCAGTAGAAACTTCAAGCACCCATACAACCACTGTGTTTTTCACTTTCCATACAGTATTTAACAAATTACGGGAGATGTTTGATACTTTGTTATAAAATAGACTTTGTGTTAAATGGTTTCGCCCAACTGGAGACTAACCTAAGTGCGCTTAAGATAGGCTAGGCTAAGCTATGATGGTGTATTGAATGCATTTCCACTTACAAGATTTTCAGCTTATAATGGGTTTACTGGGACAACACCCCATCATAAGTTGAGGAGCATCTGTGCTTATTAAGGATCAACACCTCTGGAAGAAAAGGGGCAGCAGCAGGACTGGGCAGAGAGAGGAATCAACCTAGAGTGCAGCCTGACAAAGCCCCTTCCCATAGCAGTTCTGGAGTGTACACGGCCCATAGGAGGGTGGTCAACATTATGATTGTTCATGAGACGCAAATGAAAGTCACAATGTGCTATGACTACATCCCACCACGATAGTTAAGATCCAAGCGAGGGTGAGAATATAAACAGTGGGAACTTCCATGCACAGCTGGTGGAAACATGATCTGACTCAGCCTTGGTGAAAACTGATGGGCAGCATCTTTTAAACATAGACCCCAGCAACACTACTCCTCAGTATTTATCCCACTGAAATGCTCATAGATGTTGACTGAAAGATGCGCACAAGAATGTACATGGCAGCATTGTTTGTAATAGCCCCCAAATGTCCATCAAGAGTAGAACAGAAAAGAAATTGCACCATACTCACACAGAGGAATAGTACACCAATGAATGCTGACACAAGTAACATGATGGATCTCACAAATGTAATATTGAGCAAGAGAAGCCAAACACAGAATACTTGTATGATGCTGCTTATATAAAATTCAAAAGTAGACAAATCATTCTAAGGTGATAAACATGAAAATGACAGTTTCTTTTGAAAGTGAGGAAGCTCCGAGGCTGTTGGCAGTGTTGATTTCTTGAGCTGCGTGGTGCTTACGCAGCTGTGTTCACCTTAAAGAAACAATCATTGAGCTCTATCTACATTTAATTTATATACTTGTATGCGTGTATGTTTGTTTTGTTTCTTAATAAACTACTCCAAAACCTAGTGACTTAAACAACAGGCATGTATTATTTCACCATTTCTTTGGGTCAGAAATCCAGGTGTGAATTAGCCAAATGGTTCTGGCTCAAGGCCTCCCATGACAGTGGCAGTCAAGCTGTCGGCTGGGTGCAGTCTGGAGTCTTCGTATAACTTCTTGATAGTGTCAGAATGACACCCAATCACTTAAGGAGAGGGGACCAACACGAGGCAGGATGCGAGGAAATGAGGAAGGCAGACATATGGGATTGTTGCTGTTACATCCATTTGGTTCAGAGAAGAGGGATAATCATGAGACAAAAGGATACTACAACTTATATTTATCCTCCAGTCTAGCTTTCTAATCTTCTCTGGTCTCATGCCTTAGTCTAGAAGGAAAGGGGAAGAAGGCGGGGGGAGAAAGAAACCTTCAACCACTTGAACTGAAATGAAAGTGCGTATGTTGGCAATCATGTTTGGCAATATTAGAGGCCCAGCTTTGACAATGCCTGGTGGTTGTGGGCCGGCGTGCAGATCGCAGTGTCTAATGCAATGAATTTCAGATGGTGTCCCCTGAAAGTGTCTCAACTAAAGGCAAAGGAAGAGCAGCCCTCCTACAGCTGTACAGGCAGGGGTGACCCAGCAGGTAGTGGAGCTGAGCTCCTGAATGAGATACCCTGGGGATGGGAGTGACTTGGAGCAGACCTAGAGGTCCCACTGTCATGAGTGATGATGAGGGGCAAAGATATAGAGTGTTACTGATAATGTAACCCGTTTTGTCCCCTAGGCTAACAGGAGCTGCCTATGTAGGTAAAGCTTTCACTGGAAGAAGGGGAAAACCATCAGCTAGATAGACAGCGACTATGCTTGAGGTGAATGAGAAGTTGACTTTGGTCAGAGGTCTTGAACGGGCAGACGCTGGACTGAATTCAGAATGGCTGTACTTCCCTTGGTGCATAACTGCAACCTCAAGAGGCTTAGACTCGGTGCGAAAATCTTTTCCTAATGAAAAAAAAAGTGGGTCCGTGGCGTGGTGCGGTGGCACAAACCTATAATTTCAGCACTTTGGGAGGCTGGGGTAGGAGGATTGTTTGTGTCCAGGAGTTTGCTTTAGCCCAGTGAGACCAGCCTAGGCAACATAGTGAGACCTCATCTCTACAATAAATTTTCAAAATTAGCTGGGTATGGTGGTGCCTGTTGTCTAAGCTACTTGGGAGGCTGCAGTGGAAGTTTCACCTGAGCCCAGGAGATCAGGCTGCAGTAGCCATGAGCTTGCCTCTGCACTCCAGCCTGAGCAATAGAGTGAGACGCTGCCTAAAAGAAAAAAAAATGATGCAGGCAACCCCTTCGGGTCCGCTCCCCTCCCCCTCCCTTCTGTCCTCTCAATAGATATTGTTTTCTAAAAAAAAAAAAAGATGCATAAGATGTATAATGCAGGGAGGTGTCAGGGGCTGCTACCAGTTTCTCCCAAAAGCAAGAAGGAAAATGAAATCCTAGTAGAGACCAACAGGACTGAATTGTTAAGACATGATGTGAGCCGGGCTCAGTGGCTCAGCCTGTAATCCTGCACCTTGGGAGGTTGAGGTGAGTGGATTGCCTGAGCCCGCGGGTTCAAGACCCACCTGGGCAACTTGACGAGACCTCATCTCTACAAGAAATCAAAAAATTAGCCGGGCGTGGTAGCGCGTGCCTGTAGCTCCAGCTACTTGAAAGGCAGAGGCGGAAGGATCGCCTGAGCCCAGCAGGTCGAGGCTGCGGTGGCCGGGAGCGGCCACTGCACTCCAGTCTGGGCGACGGAGTGAGACTCCAACTCAAAAAAAAAAAAAAAAAGACTTGATGTGGCTTGTATTTAGAGTGCTTGTGCACCTCCTG
>CAUYQG010247233.1:0-23845 GCA_963574415.1 Tarsius wallacei | reverse complement strand
CTTGGATTTCTTTGAGCAGTGTTTTATAGTTCTCATTTTAAAGGTCTTTCACTTCCCTGAATAGGAAGATGCCAAGGTATTTCATTATTTTTGTGTGTGTGGCTATTGTGAAAGGGGTTGTGTTTTTTATTTGGTGCTCTGTCTGCTTGCAAAACACAATTCTACCTAATTCCTGCAACTATCTCAATGTCTAAAATCTCTGGGTGATAGTCTGTTCCAACTGTGATGTGTTCCAACTGTAGCTTTCTTTTTTGTGTATCAAAAAGAAAAGTTATCTTTCTTGTCCCCTGCACAGACACACTCAGAATATTGTGGTGGAAAAGGCATGGATGAGGTTAGTAACCTGCTGGATTTGGCTTATACCAGCTCAGAGTATGAGAACTAATTATGTACATATCTTTTCACCTCCTTATTCGGTACATCAAGTCAGTAACCTGAAATCAACCATAATAGGAGTATTTATACCACAGAAACTGGCAAAGTTATAAAACAGAGCTTTTTATTCAGAGATCCAGTTTTTCATCATGCTACTGGATGATTGCAATTAACACAGACACTGTAATATCCCCCTGTCATGTAAGTGGGAAGATGTCTTTGATTAAGTCATGATTTTTTTCTATAGAACTAACTTAATCTATTTTTCTCAATATCTCTGCCACCCTAGAGATTCTTTTTGCCTTTTATCCTCCTTGGGCATATATTAAGTGAGTGTTATGGTTTGAATGTTTGTCTACTGCAAAACTCATGTTGAAGTTTAATCACCATTGTAACAGTATTGAGAGGTGGGACCTTATATTTCTACTGGCAAACTTGCCATTCCTCATCTCTAGGGACTGAGATTATGAAGATTTCACCCTACAATTTCAGCTTCCTTTTGCTGTCTCACCTACTTGCCTTTTGGCATATGATACAGCAAGAAGGTCCTTGCAAGATATCAGCACCTTGATATTGGACTTCTCTGCATCCAGAACCATGAGCTGTGGCAAATTTCTTTTTATTATAAATCACCAAGTCTGTGTTGTTCTGTTATAGCAGCAAAAACTGTACTAAGACAATGAGCACTATGATGTATGCTTCCTTGAGAGCTGCACAACTTCTTCAGCCTGCATATTCTGAGCAAACTAGATACCTCCAAACTTGTTTTACAACTCAAACAAATTTTTAATCCAGGATGATGGAGGTCTCTGAAATATAATTTGTTCAAAATTATAGTAGATTTCCCAATATGTGTTCCCAATCAGATTCGTGTGCTAATAAAACCAAAAGTTCTTCTCTAAACATAGGTCTCAAATCTGTTTTATTTGCCTTGTCACTCTCTGTTGTTTTCTTAATAGGATATCTTCTACTTTCAGGTTATCTGTTAAAATGGACCATAATCGTAACCTTCTTTTTGCCCCGAGACTAGAGCTTCATGGAATTTTATTACTTGAAGTATTTCTCTGTTCTGTCTTCTACTCTAAGGTGATATAGAAGCAATTGGTTTTTCCAATTTTTCATGACTTAGTATTCCTGGATTCCTTTAATTCTTTTTCATTTCTGCTGGTAAACCAGCCAATTCTCATCTCTAGTAACTTACATGCTGATTCTTCTTAAATACTATCCCTAGCCCATTGAATAGGAGGCACATTGTCTGTCTTCCAACTTATTATACCAAACAGTTTGTTTTGCCACTGCATAACACAGGTCATCATCATTCCAACATCTGCCAGGAGTTTGTCATTTGCTGCCTGACAATCAAATTCGAAGACATTTAGTTCAAATATTTGTTATGGCAACACTATATCTAGTATCTACTTATCTAGTCAAGAAAATAGCATTATCTACTCAATTAACTAACTCCCAAACCTTAATGGTTTGACACAGTAAAAGTCTATTATTTCATCATTTACTGTCCAATGAGGTTGGAGCAGGAATACTCTGTTTTATAATATAATTCAGAGACTCAAGATATTTTCATTTTATTATGCCACTACTCAACTTATGAGCAGTCAGGCTCACCATGAGGAAAGCAAAAGACTAGAGAATTGCACACAAGAGATTTTTATGGGCCAGGACTAAAAGAAGGATATATCATGGTTGCTCCATTTGACTGTCCAAAATGCAGTCACAGAGCCAAATCTAATGGAAGGAGACTTGCCAATCCAGTTTATCTGTGTGCCCAGAAGAAAATAAAACAAGTGCAATGAACACACAGTATCATCTCTGATTTAAAGTCAGACAATTGTTTCAACCTCAGTTCTGCTACTCACAAGCTCCACAGCATTGTGAGAGTGTTTCTTCATCAGTTAAAGAGTAATACATATACAACAAAATTGTTTTCTTATTGCCAAGTTTTGAATGATTGTCTCCTCAAAAACTTAGGTTGAAACTTAATCTTCAATGTGACAATATAAAGAGAAGAGGACTTTCAGAGGTGACTGGGTCATGAGGTTTCTGCCCACATAAACAGATGTTTTCATTCATTTATTAATGGGTTATCAGGAAAGGGGACTGGGTGACTTTATAAAAAGAGGAAGATTGTATACTCAGTTACCTCACCAGGTGATGCCCTGTGCTCAGGCCTTTGTAGAGAGTCCCTACCAAGGAAGGAGACTCACACCAGACATGACCCCTTGGCCTTGGACTTCTAAGTCTCTAAGCTGTAAGAAATAAATATCTTTTTTTTATAAATTACCCGGTTTAAGGGACTCTGTTATAAGCAATAGAAAATGGAGTGATACATTTATGGGAAATTCTAAACCCAGACAAACTGTTAATCAGATATGGGTAAAATGATAATATTTTTAAATGGTAAGGTGTGGTAGAAATCATTTTCCCTTTCTTCTTTGCAATTAAGAAGGGCTATGTAACTAATTCTGACCAGCGGAATATGAGAAGTGAAGTCTGTCAGTTCTGAATGGAGACAACAAAGATTTTTTTTCTCCTTAACTCCTCAGCTATTTTGACTGTAGTATCCAATTATTTTGCCAGTTAAAGTTGGGGGCATGTCTGTCACCTTGGTTTCCTGAATAATTTTATAAATTAATTTGAGGAACAGATCACTGTTCTAGCCTATACTAGACATAAACCATGAATAAGAAACAAACAATTGTTGGATTAAGCAACTAAGATTTGGCAGTTCATTTGTTTACAAAGCCTGGTGGTTCTCAATCAGAGTTGGCATTGCTCTCCGGGGAACACTTAGCAATGTCTGGAAATATTTTGTCTTACCACACTGTAAGGATGCTACTGGCATCCAGTGGGTAGAAGCCAGAGGTGACACTAAATATCCTACAATGCACAGGAAAGACTCTACAACAAAGAATTATCTGGCCCCAATGTCAATTGTGCTGAATTTAAGGAGCCATGGTCACCTATTCAGTCTGACAAACAATATCTCAAAAATGTTTTCTAGAGTTCTTTTGGAGAAGCTATTGAAGAGTGTTCTGCCACAAAACAAACAAGTAAATTAGAAAGAATTCAGAAACCTAAGGGACCCACCCAGAAGAGAGGCAGTTCTCAGGTGAAAGTGATAGAGCATTCCTAGATACAAGAGATTCATGGGTTAGCAGGTTGAAAGTGGAGATGAGAACAAAGGATTGTGGGAATGAATACTTCTAGAAAAAAATGATATACTACTTGATGTGTATGAATATATTAATAACCACTTTTAAGTTCACTTCCAAAGTCTGTGAATTAATCAGTGAAAACTAAGTAATTTTTATAATTATTTTTTAATTTTCAAAATATGTAGTTTTATTTTAGTCTTATGCTAAAACATAGTTTTATGCATTATGAAAATTCATAAAAATTCAATCATCAAAGAAAGAATCCAACACTGAAACTGATCCACAAAGCTATGTCAAGAAATCCTACAAGAAAACTCAAATAAATACCATCCTTTGAACTTAAATTCTGAAAGCTGGATTGCATGTAAGAATTTTTTCATGGGATTTGTTTTGCATTCCTTTCTACTTCAAATACAATAAAACAGGTTAAAAAGCAGAGTTGTATATGAAAGGGATGATACATGGTAAAATGCATGGTACAATACACATTCAAATGGAGAATTATATTTACATTTCATAGCACTAAAGCAAAGATACTCATATAACCAAAATGCATAGTAGATATGTAATTCCAAGCTAGGGTGAGGGGACGTGTATAAATGAGTCTGTGATGTGTGTGTGTGACAGGCATGGGGAAGATAGTAAACAGTTAAAGCCACATCTTCTCTAATAAGAAATCAATTGATATTATTTAAAAGGGAAAAATCAATAAATAGTAATGTAGTCATATTACTTAGATACATGAGGGTGCATGCCAAAAGAAGCAGCTATAAATAAGTTAAAACTGATTGCTTTTGTAGAAGTGGAAACTGGAAGGCAGGAGTAATTATGTTAGGACATTTGTTTTTTATTATAAGCTTAACAGCGCCATTTAACTTTTTAAACCACAAACATATTACTTTTGGCAAAATCAAAATAGTTTTTACAAAGGTGAGGGCAAAATAAATAGATTTTCAGGCATTAAAATGATATAATCCATAGGAAAATCATTTGTAACATATAAATTGTGTGAATGCCAGTCATGATCATCATTATAGCAGATGATGAAGATGTTAATAATTGAAACCAGGCCGCAGTATGGGTGCTGTTGTGTATTTGCTTATCAGCTGGTCATCTGTGGCAATCAGCACACAGGGATCAAGTGCCATCAATTTTATTCAATGTTTTACCAAGAAAGGAGAAGACATGGTTCCTGCCAATCGTGCAACAAACTTTCACTCACTGTCTACCATGTAGGCCTGAATCCTGTCCAGAGCATAGTCACAGGGTTGCAACTCCCTAACCACAAGATCTGACCTGTGATTCCTAGCCAAGATGTGTTCTGAGTTGAGCTCATATTCTAAACTTCCTTTTAGTAGAAACCTGATATAATTTATGTAGACAAAGTATTACCAGATTTCTCTTCTACCAACCCAAACCTCCTCCTAACTTTGCATCTTTTTTTTTTCTTTTTTTTGAGGTGGAGTCTCACTCTATCATCCAGGCTGGAGTGCAGTGGCACACTCACGGCCACCCCAGCGTCGACCTGCTGGGCTCAGGTGATCCTTCCATCTCAGTCTTCCAAGTAGCCGAAACTACAGACACGTGCTAATTTTTAATTTATTGTAGAAACGAGGTCTTGCCAAATTCCCCGGGCTGATCTCCAACCCGCAGGCTCAGGCAATCTACTCATCTCAGCCTCCCAAATTGCTGGAATTACAGGCTGGGCCACTGAGCCCGGCCTACATTTTTCAAAATCTGAGTTTTAATGGTTTGTTTTGTTTATATACCTACTCCTTGGTCTATGTGGGGTATTGGTCCCAGGATAGTTACAGATAACAAAATCCATGGATATGCAAATCCCTTACTAAAAAAGGATATGATATTTGCATATAACCTATGCACATCCTTTTAAATACTTTAAATCATCTCTAGATTACTTATAATACCTAACACAATGTAAATGCTATGTAAATAGCTGTCACACTGTATTGTTCAGGGAGTAATGATTTTTAAAAATCTGTACATGTTTGTTACAGAAGTCATTTTTTTCAAATATCTTTCATCCTTAGTTGGTTGAATCTACTGACATAGAATCCACAGATATGGAGGGCCAACTTATTTTATTCTTCATATTATTTTATTTATTTTATTACACTTATTTTATTCTTCATATTATAGACAACTCTGTTGGTGTCCTTCACTCTTATATTCAGAGTTGGAGATATGTATAATTCATGTTGCAACACAACATAGCAGTTAATAACATGGGCACTAGAAAGAGAGTTAGCTTTAATCTCAACTCTGTTACTTTCCCTGGGCTTCATTTTCTTCTATCAAATGGGATGATAAATGTATTTAACCTCATAAGCTTCATATAAGGATCAAAAGAGTTAACACATGTAACATTAAAAAGTGTTTTCAACACATAGCAAAGCTATATAATTTATCAATAAATATTACCATTAATAATATGATCCATAGCAAAACTATGTAGTTTTTAACTCTTTTGGTTCTTAGCATTATTATTAGTGCTTGAGCAGCACCAAGTCATAACAGGCACCGAAAAATGTTCATAAATGTTATTGAATTACATAATACATTTGTAGAGATCTAAATCAACTTCTACCTGCCTCCATTTCTACCCTATAAGCCATGAAAAAATGCAGTTCAAGAAATGCAACTGGAAAAAAAAAAAGGAAATGCAACTGGGACACTCCTAAGGAAAAAGTAGCTCTGTTCTCTATCCCAGGTTATCTCAATGCAACACTGTACAAATTGACCTCTGGCACTTGCTAAAAAGAATCCTCTCAAAGAATCTACACCATACTCTGTGGGACTGCCACACTGACCGTCTCTCAAAATTTAAAATAAGGCAAGTTACGTAGGTTTCAGGGTCTTCAACCCTGAATTCAGTTTCCCCAGATCCTACCTGTTCTGCCTACCCCACACTTAGCCTGGATGATTCCTATCAACTCAACAACTGAAATGTCTCTTCCTTAGAGGAATCAGAATTTTAATTATGCAGCTTTTCTTCCAACATCCAATTATTTTTATTTTCATAACACTCATCCACTTTGGTAATTAAAAATATGTTTATATGCGTGTATTTGATGACTGTTGCGTATCAGCTCTCTAAGGGTCGGAACGGATCTGCTCTCTCTCTGCCCCACAAGGAGTACCTTCCTCAGTCTGGGCGCATTATCACAGTTTACAAAAATAGACATTTCTTTCTAATGAAAAAAATACCATCAGTTTCATAAAGGAGGTGATTTGTGGGCCAGGCTTATAAACTTTTTAATGTTGTAATTTTTCTAGAATAAATAAGACAATAATATTTTATTTGCATATGATTAAAACGGACTAGAGCTTTAGTTTTCAATTCAGTTTGAGTCATATGATTTGATTAGTACTGAACTGAGATTATGAAACTTAAATATTTCCCCAGCCTGCTTTGATATACACTAGAAAGCATATTTACAATATTTTTTCTTATCTCTTGAGTAAGCAATGGATTTTAAAAATGCAAAAGAGTCTGACTTCTTTAGATTCCACATGTAAGTGAGCTCATCCACTATCTGTCTTCTGTAACTGGTTTATTTCACTTAATCATAATGTCTCTAGGTTCACAGAAACAGAGTGGAACAGTGGTTGTCAGAGGCTAGGAGGTAGGGATAGGGTAAAAAATGAATGGGAGGGAGGGGTCAATCAAAGGGTATACATTTTCAGTTATTTTATTTATTTATTTATTTATCTATCTATTTATTTGAGATAGTCTCATTCTGTAACCAAGGCTGGAGTTGCAGTTGCACACTCACAGTTACTGTAGTCTTGGCCTGCTGGGGCTCAGGAGATCCTGCCACCTCAGCCTTCCAAGTAGCTGGAACTACAGGCATGCTACTATGCTGCCTAATTTTTGGATTTATTGTAGTGACAAGGTTTTGCCACATTTCCTATGCTGATCTCGAAACCCTGGGCTCAGGCAGTCCTCTCACCTCAGCCTCCCAAAATGCTGGGATTACAGGCGTGAGCCACCACACCCAGCCCAAAGTTTTAGTTATAAGATGAATACATTCTGGAGATCTAATGTACAGCATGTTGAAGATAGTTAATATATTGTATACTTGAAACTTGCTAAGAAAATAGATCTTTTTTGTTTTGTTTCATTTTGTTTTTTGAGTTTGTCACCCAGGCTGGAGTAAAGTGGCATGATCATGGCCTCAAACTCCTGGACTCCGGTGATCCTACTGCCTCAGGCTCTTGAGTAACTGTGATTACTCAGGATTTTTTTTTTTTTTTTTTTTTTTGTAGAAATGAGGTCTCACTATATTGCTCAGGTTGGTCTTGAACTCCTGAGCCCAAGCAGTCCTCCATCCTTGGCTCCCAAAGTGCTAGGATCAGAGGCCACCACACCCAGCCAGAAAGTCTATCTTAAAATTTCTTACCACACACACACAAAAATAATTAGGTGAGATGAGAGATATGCAAATTATCCTGATTATGGTAATTATTTAGCAATGTATAGCACTTTAAAAGCACGATATTGTGTCCCTTAAATATATACAATCTTTAAAAAATGAAAAAGTGCTAAAAAACATGATGGTCTGCATTATCTGTGTTTCTAAAATGAAGATGACAAATATATCCATGTCTATAAGACCATATTTAAATTAAAATAAATCTTGTGTTGATTATCATTGCTTATATTCTCTGATAACTTATGAAGGTCAAACAACTAGGTGAAAATGGGAAAGTCTAGTCAACTACCACCTAGAGGGATGCTTGTTTCTAGTAGTGGCAAAACTTGGGATGTTTCCAGACAGCTTAGTACTTGACGTTCAAAAGAAAGCAAGGCTGTGACTTTGCTCACCCCCAAGATCACAGCTTTCTATCTGAGTAACATATCCATTCAGAGGTCTGGTGTCACCAAAGAACCATAAGTTTTTTTGTTTGTTTTGTTTTTTATGACAAATACATCATATGCAATCATCTATGCTCTCATCCTTATATTTTAAGACATTTAACAAAAACAAGACACCTTAGTTGATTTGTATGCTCTCAAAAGAAGAGGATCATCTTTTCATAGAGTGAATTGAGCACAAATGAAGCATTTGATAAGGAATTATGTTTTAGTTATTACATTTGCCTACCTCAGGGCACAAGGTAGCTGTGGACTTTATTGTGCAATCACTTATGGTTGATGGAAAAGAGGAAACCAGCTAGAGTAGTTACAACAAAGGTGCAAACACCAAGCTAAAAGGAAAGCAGTGAACAGGACACAAAATCCTCTATCAGGTAGAAGAGTCATGTTCAAGTCAGGTACATAGCTCTTGGGAAGAAAATGAAAAACATCACATTTATAGGCTGAAACTGTAAGAGTCAGAGGTTAATTTCATCATTCACAAAATGTGCACAATAATATTCATTAATCAAGAAATATAAAACCATTCAAAGATAGAAAAAGCCATTGTATTCTAATACATTCATCATTTTATGATGACAGTTTATGTATTTACTATAGAAAATTTGTAAGACTCAAAATACAAATAATAAAGGAAAGTCATCAAGTCTAACAAGGCAAAGAGTACCTAATGCACATTTTACTCTATGTTCACTCTTATATTATTAATTCATTCAACAAATATTTATCGTGTGCTTACTATGTTTCAAGCACTGTTTTAATTCTTTGGACATGCAAATAAGCAAAAATATAATAAAAACTTCTACCTCATAGATATTACATTCTAGTGAAGACAGCTATGATGCGAGCAGTGAGCAGGGGATGGAAAGACAAGTGGTTAAAAATAAGCATAATTCATATGAGGGAGGAAACGCCCCCCAAAAAACTGAAGTTACCGTTTGAAGGGTGTGTCCCTTGTAGTATACTTGGAATTTGTTCTTCCAGGTCAAAGGGTCAACCAAAGTTTTTACCTGGAAGTTTTGAGAAAGTTGTATCACCATTTGCAGAAGAAATATCCCGAGTTGTGGCAAACAGGTGACTGGTTCTTCCACCAAGACAATGCACCTGCCTGCATTGTGCTGATTGTTCACCAGTTTTAGACCAAAAATGGCACAACCCCCGTGATCTACCCACCCTATTCACCAGATCCCCAGGACTTTTTTTATTTCCCGGTTGAGAAAAGGAATCCGTTTCTGTAAGAATTATTCACAGAAGATCCTTCAAATCCAAACTAAGATAGAATAATAATTTAAACTTACTGCCGGGGCCATCTCCAACTTCTGTAGGATAAGAGTAATTTAGAGACTGTATGTGCCAAGTCTAAATTCAAAAAGTATAAATGAAGCCAAAAAATTTAATGAAGTATGTCCTATCTCCCTACTCAGACAAATATAAAACCTGAAAGGTCAGGTCAGAATTTGGAATTCATGGACTCTTTGAAGTTCTGTCTCAGAACAAGGTAAAGAGATGGCCAGGCTCTAAACTATCACCTTCTCCCTTCTTGCTCCACCCCTTATTCTGTCCTGTACTATGAGGAACTTCAGAAGTAAGTGTATGGACATCCAAGCCCTCATGTCCACACTCTGCCCACATGGCCACCACTAAAAATAGGCCCCCTTTGGCAAAGACTTAGGCCTCTGGGTACTCACACATGTATTTGGCCTATCCTAAGAAAAGAGGCCAACATAGGCCCTAGAACACCAGAACAACTTGACAAAAGTCCTTTGGCTCATGAAAATTGTGAAAGGAGACTGAGTGAGAGCTCTCACCAGAAATTTGCATTAGAAAACATCTGTGAGGAACCATGAATGGGAGTGAGATGTTTTTTCCCTTGAACAAAACTTCTGGCTTTAAATGTGTGGAGGTTTTTTTACACCAAGCAATTCTCCATTCTTCAACACTGACTGGGTATCCAAGAATTCAATTTAATTCTGACTTTAACTATGCAGAGTTAGCAGAGCCCTCACAGGCTAAGGGTTCAGTTCAACAGCATTGTCTTCTCTTCAGTTTCCAGTCACAAATGGGGTGCCAGACTATCCACATTTTTCCTCAGCAGACTGCAAAAATAGAGGTTCCCTTGACCCATGCTTCTCACCCCAGGTTCAATAATTTACTAGGATGATTTGCAGAACTTTAAAAATCTCTTTACTTAGTTTTACTGGTTTATTATTAAAAATGCAACTCAGGAACAGCCAAATAGAGTTATATAGAAGAAAGTATGAAAAAAGGAGATGTGCAGAGCTCAAAGTATTCACCAACCAGGAAGCTCTCCAAACCCCATCACTTAGTGAGGTTTTGTTAATAGGCATGATATATGATATCACTGGCTATTGGTGACTGAACCCAATCTCCAGCCCTTCTCTGCCCAGAGGCAGGAAATAAAAATTCCAACCCTCTCATCATGGCTTGGTCTTTCTGGTGACCAACCTCTATTCTGAAGCTATCTAGGCATTCCCAGCCACCAATCATCTCATTAGCATATAAAAAATATTCAGCACTTTGAAGAGTGAGCCAATTCTAATCTCTGTCAAAGAAAGAAAAGCTATTAACAGATGGTAATCAACAGCCATAAAGAGCTATGACCTTTCTCGACTGACTTCCCTTCTCCGGGGTTGTACCCTGATGAGTCAGAAGCCCAGCTACTGGGAAGACAACAATACAATCAAAGATGGTGGAAGTAGTCAACTGTACACCTCCTTCACAATGAGGCTTCCAGATCTGAAGCAGTGCCACGGTGGTAAGAAGTAAGTAGAGTTTTTATTATGATACTGATGGCTGAACATTCTAATTACTAAAATGAAACCAATCTTAAAACTGAGGAGAATGCAGAAGGAAAAGAGCCAAGCTGGCTGACTGAAGACATCACACGACTGCAGCTCTCATCAGAGAAATCATATGGAGGAGCAGACCTAGGGCTTTGAGGGATCACTCTGAAAATCCAAGCTGAGGTCTTTCAAATGGTCACTTTGGTACATGAAGAACAGACAGTTCCAAGCCCTGAGTATCCCAAGAAGCAGCCCCAACATGAGATTGGGAGAGTGCTTTGGGAGATGGAAACTTTGAATGAAAACAATAACTTTTCTTCTCTGCATACCTTGTGCAAGCCTCTGCAGTCTCAGCCAAGAAAGAATTAACCCAGGTCCTCCCCATTACACCCCTCCTGCATCAGATGGTCACAGAAGGCTTCCCTGAATAAAGAAAGAGCCACTGGCAAGAGTCACGTGAAGCCAGAGGAAACCCAATTCCTTGGAGCCCCACGCCATGGCCTCCAACACTGCCTCAGAGGGCTGCCATCAGTATCATAGCCCTTCCTATGGAGCAGGGCAGGATCTAAGAAGCAGTGTGCTTCTGAACAGCACAATGGTAATGATGGTCTTGCCCTTGCCCACCTGCATACTGAAGAAGATTAACAATCTCCACTGCTTCCCTTCTATCCCTAAGTAAAAGAGGTTGTTCTGCCCAGAAGAGAGGAGGCCACTACATACCCCAAAAGCACTTGAGTCAGAGTAGAGCCACGGGCTCCCATCTGGTCACAAGACATGCAGTTTGAGGTGGAGGATGCCAGATCTCTGGCCAGGCCACTGCCACCTGTGCTGGAGGAGTTGGAAAGCCCCTGAAATAAAGGAAAGATCTCACCCCATCCCCACCAGACTGCACCAGTAAAGAAGTTCCAGATGATTTTGCCCTAGTTTACCACTTTTCCTGCCATCACTCCCTTCTCCAACAGGAAGACCAAAGGAGGGAGGTCAGGAAAAGCACACATGCACACACACATACACACACACACACACACACAAACACACAACACAAACTTCTACCCCAACAGTAGCAACCTTACCTAGTAAAAAAAATAACGAAATAATAAAAAGAAAAGAGTTTGCCCTCACAGGTTAGAAAGAACCAGAAAAAAACCACAAAACACTGGCCATCCCCAAAGTCTTAAAGAATCAATACCCCCACAAAGGGCTTCCCAAATCCCAAGCAGATCAAGAATGATCTATCCCTGATGACAAACACAGAATTCAGACAATGGATGGCAACTCAAAGAGATCCATGAGAAAGTGGACACACAGATCATCCAGGTCATGAAAATGGTGTAGAAAGTAAAAGCTGGACTGGATGTTATGAGAAAGGACCAAACTGAACTTCTGGAAATGAAGAATTTTTTTCTGAAATGTCAAAACACAATAACAAGCCTTAACAGCCTAAATGACCAGGAAGAGAAAAGAACCTCAGAGCATGAGGACTGAACTACTGAACTAAACCAGGCTGACAAAAACAAGGAGAAAAGACTTAGGAAAAATGAGTAAAACCTAGGAGAGGTTTGGGATTATATAAAGAGACCAAATCTATAGTTGATTGGCATCCCAGTCAAAGAAGGGGAAACTGAGAATACCGTGGAACAAGCCTTCTAAGAGGTCATCCAAGAAAATTTATTTTATCTCCCTAGAGAAGTTACCATGCAGATGCAAGAGATTGAGAAGTACTGCATGAAAAGACCAACCCAAGTCACAAAAGAATCCCTTCACCAAGGTGAAGAGGGAAAAAAAATCCTAAAGGTAGCTAGAAAGAAGGGACAGATCACTTACCAAAAAAGATCCATTAGAATTGTGACAGACTTCTCAGGTGAAACCTTACAAGGCAGAAGGGACTGAGGTCCCATCTTTAACATTCTTAAAACAAGCAACTCCTGCTAAGAATATCTTTCCCTCCCAAACTAAGCTTCATTGATGAAGGAGAATTAAAATTCTTCTCAGACATTCAATCTCTATGAGAATATACCACTTCAAAATTGGCCCTTCAGGAGATGCTTAAGAAAGTCATAAGCTCAGAAATGAAAGAACAGTTCCATACATCTCAAAAGCATAGGCAGGCACTGGTTTACAGATCATCCAAATCAACTACCAAGCCTAAAATATAAAGCAGTCTCTTAAAAACAATATGACAAAAACAAACCCCCACATATCAATAATTAACTTACTTGTGAACAAATTGAACATGCCACTAAAAAGATATAGAGTGGCAAATTAGACAAATAAGCATCATCCATCCTTCTGTTGCTTTCAGGAAACTTATCTCACTACAAATGACACCCACAGGCTCAGGGTAAATAACTGAAGAAAGATATTCCAGGAAATGGAAAACAAAAAAGAGCAGGAATAGCTATTCATATCAGGCAAAGCAGACTTTTTTTTTTTTTGAGTTGGAGTCCCACTTGATTGCCCAGACTGGAGTGCAGTGGCCGCTCTCGGCCACCGCAGCCTCGACCCGCTGGACTCTGGCGATCCTTCCACCTCAGCCTTCCGAGTAGCTGGAATTACAGGCGTGCGCTACCACACCCGGCTAATTTTTTTGATTTATTGTAGAGATGAGGTTTCGCCTGCCCAGGCGGGTCTCGAACCCGCGGGCTCAGGCAATCCACTCACCTCAGCCTTCCAAGGCACGGGATTACAGGCTGAGCCACCGAGCCTGGCTGCAAAGCAGACTTTAAACCAATAAAATTAACAAAGACACTGAAGGACACTACAAAATGATGAAAAGCTCAATCTACCAGCAAGAAATATTCATCTTGACTATACATGCACCCAGGTTTATAAAACAATTGCTAATGAAACTAAGAAAGTCTATGCAATTATAATTAGAGACTTTAATATACTGCTAACAGCCTTAGACAGATAATGGAGGAAAAATTAACAAGAAAATCTGGAAACTTAACTTGACATTCAACTAATTGGACTTAATAGACATCTGCAGAACACTTCACCCAACAACCACAGAAAATACATTCTTCTCATTAGTACATGGAACATACTCCACTTTTGACCACATACACAATATATATCAAGCATGAACACATTTTAAAAGGTCAAAATCAAACCAAGTATCTTCTCAGACCACAGTGGAATGAAAATAAATATTATTGCCAACTGGAACTCCCCAAAACACACAAATACATGGAAATAAAACAATCTGCTTCTGAATGACTTTTGGGTTAACATAGAAATCAAGGCAGAAATGAAAAGATTTTTAGAAACAAATGAAAGCAGACACAACACACCCAAGCCTCTGGGATACCATGAAAGTGAGGCTGAGATGAAAGTTTATAACATTGCACATACATCAAGAAAATAAAGAGATTTCAAGAAAATAGTTTAATGCTGTAATTAAAGGAAATGGAAAGACAAGCGCAATCCAATCCCAGAATTATAAATAAGTAAATATCATTAAATTAAAGTCACAGCAAAAGAAATAGAACAAAAAAATCATACAAAAGATCAAGAAGACAAAAAGTTCTTTGAAATAATAAATAAGATTGACAGACCCCCAGCCAAATTAACAAAAAGAGGAAGGGAAGGGAAGGAAAATTCAAATAAATGCAATTAGAAATATAAAAGATGATGTTATTACTGACCCTGAAGAAATACAAAAGATTATTAGTGATTACTGCAAACATCTGATGCAAATAAACCAGAAAATCTGGAGGAAATCCTGGCATCCACCCAAGACCGAAACAGAAAGAAACTGAAACCCTAAACAGACCCAAAAAATTTTTAACTTCCCCACTAAAAGAAGCCCTGGGCCAGATGATTTCTCAGCTGAATTCTACAAAACATACAAGGAAGAGCTGATACCAATCATATTGAAAGTATTCCAAGCAATCAAGAAGGAAGGAATTCTCCCTAGCTTATTTTATGAAGCCAATATCATCCTGATATCCAAAAATGACAAAGACCCAACATGGAAAGAAAACTACAAGTCAGTTTCCCTGATGAACATAGATGTAAACATTCTCAACAAGATTCTAGCAAATCACATTCGACACACATTTCAGGGATCACCTATCACAACCAGGTGGACTTCATTCCTGGGATGTGTGGCTGGATCGACATATGCAAATTGATAAATGTAATCTATCACACAAGGAGGTGTAAAACCAAAAACCACATAATTATCTCTTTAGATGCAAAAAAGCATTTCATAAAATTCAACATCTCTTCTTGATAAAAACCCTCAAACATCTATGCATCAAAGAAATATTCCTCAAAATAATAAAAACCACCTATGACAAACTCACAGTCAATATCATACTTAGTAGGCAGAAGCTGGAAGCATTCTTCTTAAGAGCTAGCACAAGACAAGGATGCCCTTTCTCACCTCTCCTATTCAACACAGTTCTGGAAATCCTAGACAGATAATAAGGCAGGATAAAAAATTCAGGGGTATTCAAATAGGAAAAGAGGAAGTTAAGGTATCTCCTTTTGTGTATGATAAGATACTATACCTAGGAAACACTAGAAAGTCTGTCAAAACTCTCCTCACACTGATATCCAGCTTCAGTAAAGTCTCAGGATACAAAATCAATGTGTAAAATACAGTTGCATTTCTATATACCAACAACAAGCAGGCCGAGAATGAAATAAAAACCACAATCTCATTCACAATAGCCACACACACAATTAAATACCTTGGCATTCACTTAACCAAAGAAATGAAAGACTTTTATAATGAGAACTACAAAACACTGCTCAAAGAAATCAAGGATGATACAAACAAATGGAATAACATCCCATGTTCATGGATTGGAAAATTCAATATCATCAAGCTGTTCATTCTACCCAAGGCAATCTACAGATTCAACACTATCTCTATCAAATTACTAGCAAGATTTTTCACAGACCTAGAAAACACAATACAGAAATTTTATGGAAGTGAAAAAGAACCTGGATAGATAAAGCAATTCTCAGCAAAAATAACAATGATGAAGGCATCATACTTTTAGTCTTCAAATTTTACTACAATGCTACAGTAACCAAGATTGCATGGTACTGGTACAAAAATAGACACACAGACTAAAGGAACAAGACAGAGAATCCAGAAATGAAATCATGGTTCTTCAACCAACTCATTTTTTGCACAGCAGAGAAAAACAAACTTTGGGGAAAAGAAACCATATTTAGTTAATGGTGCTGGGAAAACTGGCTAACCATATGCAGAAGAATGAAACTGGACCCCTATGATCATATGCAAAAATTAACTAAAAGTGTGTCAAGGACTTACATATGAAACCTCAAAACTATAAAAATCCTTAGAATAAAACCTAGGGAACACTTTCCTGAACATTGGAGTAGGCAATAAATTCATGACCATATCCTCAAGAGCAAATGCAGTAAAATCTAAAATTGATACGTGAGTTCTTATAAAGCTAAAAAGCTTCCACACAGCAAAAGAAACCATCAAGAGAGTAAACAGAAACCATCAAGAGAGTAAACAGGCAACCCACAAAATGGGAGAAACATATTTTCAAACTATGTGTCTGACAAAGGCCTAACATCCCGGATCTATAAAAAGCCTGCAATGAATTCACAGGAAAACATATAACCCCATTAAAAAGTGGGCAAAGAACAGGAACAGACACTTCTCAAGGAAAAATATACAAGCAGCCAACAAATATATGAAAAAATGCTCAGTTTTGCTAGTCATCAGAGAAATGCAAATCAAAATGACAGTGAGATAGCACCTCACACTGGTCAAGATGGCTGTTATTAAAAAGTCAAAAAACAACAAATGTTGGCAAAGCTGCAGAGAAAAGAGAATGCTTCTACACTGTTAGTGGGAATGTAAGCTAGTTCAACCTTTGCAGAAAGCAGTTTGGGTTTTGACAAAGAACTAAAAATTGAGCCACCATACAACCCAGCAATTGTTTCTGGAAATATTCTCAGAAGAACATAAATCACTCTACCAAAAAGACACTTGCACACATATGTTTATTGCAGCACTATTTACAATAGCAAAAACATGGAATCAACTCAGATGGCCATTGAAAGTGGATTGAATAAATTAAATATGGTACACATACATGAAGGAATTCTATGAGGCCTAAAAGAAGAACAAAATCATGTCCTTTGCATAAACATGGATGCAGCTGAAGACCATCATTCTAAGTGAATAATCACAGAAACAAAAAACTGAATACTGCATGTTCTCACTCATAATTAAGCTCTAGACATTAGGCACATGAGCACAAAGACAGGAACAACAGGCACTGGTTACTGCTAAAGAAGCATAGTAGGGAGGCATAAGGGGCGCACAACCACCCATTGGGTAACATGTCCTCCTCCAGGGAGATAGAGGGTTAGCTAGAAACCCAAACCTCACTTGCATGAAATTTACTTATGTATCACATCCTCACATGTACCCCCACAATTCTAAAATAAATCTGTTTAAAAACTAACAAAAAATTAGTTTTATGATTTTTAAAAACTTAGCTATGATACAAAGCTAAGTTTTTATTCAGAGGCAGGGAAATAAATAGCCTATACAGCAAATAAAAATAAACAATAGGAGAAAAAGTAAAATTGTTTTGTTGACATTTCATCACCTTCCCCATGTCAATGAAAAGCTTACATTACCACTAGATCGTTAAAATTCCTTTACTGTGATTCTTTATATTGAGCCATGTAGGGACCCTGGATCTATTTGTGTTCTATTCTTTTTAGTAGTTGATCTATCAAGAATCTCTGCTGTATGTTTCCTTATTTTAAAAAATTGTTTTGAAAAATAATTTTAGAACAATGCATTGTTTTAGGTATCGTCTTTAACAGCACCGACAAAATTTTCTCTGTCATAAATATTATCCTGAGAGCTTTCCTATAAATAAATACCTTTGGTTATATGTCTAATTTTTATCAGGAATATTCTTGTCATTGAGTTCCACAGAACACTTCCTTTCAGTGACATGGTCATTAGCCATGTCCCACTTCTTAGAGTGATCAATGAGTTGAGCAACTTCCAAGAGTCCACTGTAGGAATATTCCAACACTTGGTGTTTTTCAGGTTCATCTCCTGCACTTTAGTTGATGGATCTTTCCACCTTCTCATTTGGGCAAAAAGCTTTTGAAGGAGGAAAATGCTAGCAGATATAATAGGAGTTTTGAAGTTCCTTTTGGACATCCTACCTTCAGTTCTTGGGAAACCTTATCATCTCTTTCCTATTTGCTGTTTTCAACTACTTAGTCTCTTTCCCCTGATGAGTCATTCTTCAAAAATGGCAGCTCTCCACGACTGACTTGAGACTTAGAAAATAGGTCACTTTGCTTTCAAGTGTCTTTTCTTAAACAATTTTTTTCCTGGAATTTGGGCTTTGCTTGCAGAATTAAAATTCATTCTATTAAGTGTATCTTCTTTCTCCAACAACTCATCAATTAGTGACTGTAGGATTTTGGACAGGTTTAATCAACCCTTCCACAAAGAGATGATCTTAACTTTGGAGCTGACCTCTGATGCCTAGCTCCTTCTGTGATTCTGTTTTTCCACATCCTATTTCTTGATATTTGCTGGGTTCCTAATTGAGAACACCTGTAATTCCACATATTCCTGGAGAATTTTCAGAAGATGATTGCCCCAATCACATATCAAATAGTGTCTTTTTCATCTCTCTTCATACTTCTCCTTTACTTAAAGGAAGGGACCTTACAATTGGTTTCATTCTTTCTTACTCTCTGCCTCTTTCTTATTTGTTCACAAATCTTCAAACTACATAATATATGCCTTGCCCTAAAAGAATAAAATAGAAAGAGAAAGTTTTCTTGCTTAGCAAAAGAAACAGGAACATCTGTCATGCTTTAAGATTTAGTATAGATTCAAGTTAGGTCTCAAGTGGGATTAAAGTATATTGGAGCATCTTCAAGTGAAAAGAACTATAAACTCCAGAGGGATATAGGAATTTAATCTGTTTTGTTCAACAATTTATCTCCAGAATCTATTATAGTGCTGGTACATAATATTCATCTAATAACTATATGTGGCATGAATGACGACATGACTGAAAATTGGAAATATGCAAATAAGGAAAGTAGCTAAAAAGGAAATAAAATTCTATTTTTTTGTTGCTTAAAAAAGGAAAATATTTGGGTTGATGCCTGGTGAAAGGTCAGGATAGAAAGACAACATTAAGCATGGTATAAGAACAAGGTATCGGTGCCCAGCCCAGTACCATGAACACATGTCCAAGATGAATGGAGAAAAGAGCTTCAGACAAGAATAAAAAGATGTTCTTTGGGAGAACTTTGTGATACGTGAAGATATGTGAAATGTTTTGGTTTATCTTTAATGCCAAGATGGTAAAGTGGAGCAAAGAGATGTTCTCCCCATTTCCACAGAGACATTCAGGTCTTCAGCACTATGACTGTCATCAGAAACACACCCTTGGATTTGTTCCTGGAAAATTTGTGACCTTGAGAAGAACTGAAAACATGCTCCTGACTTGGGCTTCAGTTGGGTCATGCTGGTGCCAGAGGAGAAAAAAAAAGATTATTAGTCGAGTATATGAAACTCCTCCAGGGACTCCCAAAAAAGAAAAACAACAACTAAGTTTGGATTTTTTTAAAAAGTGGAATCTTTGTATTTTGTGAAAAAAAGTCAGTAATATTTGCTTTATTAGCATATGACCATTAATGTTATTATCATTAGTGAGTTAATTCAACAGCCTCTCTCTCTCTCTCTCTCTCTCTCTGAGTCAACTGGAGTGCCAAGGTACAATCATAGATCACTATAACCTCAAAATCCTTCCCGGCCAATTTTCTAATGACTACTATGACCCACTCACTGTGATAAGTATTAGTAATACAGTGTTAGCAGTACATAATCTTTGTCCTAAAGGATTTTCCAGTAAGGTTTATGCATAAGAAAACAGGTTATTACAATAAGGTATGATGATATGATATGTGCTGGCTGCAGAGTAGTGGGAGAGCTCATAAGAAGGACAAATGACCTTAAACATGAGAGGCTTTTGGAAACTCAGGTTATACAAAGCTTGAAAACAAGACTCGGAAACTGAGAATTCAGCTGAAGGTCAAGCTTCTGGCCACTAAGCCCGTGTCTAGTTCCTTTCTTGAACATAAAAGAATCCCACAGGCAGGATTAAGTTCTTAAATGCACTTGTGACGTGGACATTAAAAAGGCATCTCCTCTTTATTAAAATCCTCTTCAAATTAAGTCTCCAATTGGATGCTCATCTATTGTACTAAATTGAGTATAACACTGACTTTTCTTGTCCCCCAAGTAGTTCACTTATTATATGTTAGAATGATAAGGTATAAATTATTAAGCAAATACAACTATAATAACCTTGACCTGACACAAATATTGTATGTATGAGTGTGTGTATGTGTGTGTATACACATATGAATATAAATAATATAAAATATAAAATTTATATAAATTTACACATATATATATTTGCAAATGTATTCCGCAGAGCTATCAAAGTCAAACAATTCAGCACTCTTGGAACAAAATGTGGCTGTGATCAAGACAGAGAACTCTCTCGCCCTTGGCAGTGCTGAACTCAGAGTAAAAACATTGCAAACACAGTCCTCTTGGTACCAGAGAGTGCATTCATTATTCTTGTTGAGCAGGTGACATCTGTCAAACAGGATGAGGCAAGTATTTCTACAAGTCACTCATCAAATAATGAGATTAAGACATCCAGATGATGCACAAAAGGAGCATGTTTCCTTTTTAATAATTAATTTGTTCTACTGTGAATACCCAGAACAGCAGTAGGAAAAACAGTGAGACCTCTGGTGCAGAGAAAATAATTAAAAGAAGACTACTATGGTTAAGTATTTAGAGAAACACTTAAAGGGAAAGGGCCTCACATAATTTTTACATATTATTATTTCAGATTAAGCAACTGCGATCAAATAATGTCTAATGAAATATTGGAAATGTAGACACTCAACGAGCTTTGTAAGGAAACTCCACCAAACCATTTACTTAACCACTTAATAACTCACAGGCCACCATTGAATTATTGAGGGATGTGGCTAATTATAAATATTACAAAATGACATGGTATCCCTCATCCTGAAGGAGCTGACTATACATCATAGGAGAGAGATGAGTACACAATGACAAAAATACAAGTGGTAAATGCTATGATAGGGAGGCAAGAGTTCAGAGAGGCTTATTCCAACTCACTGCTAGTAGGAACTAGGTAAAGCTTCACAGAGGAGGTTATAATGGAACTTAACCTTGGCAGGCAGAGAATCTGAGAAGGACATTCCAAGAAGCAGAGGTGCCCAAGCAAAGAGACTGAGGAGTAGATCTGTGCAGGCATTGGTCCAGTTCACCTAGAAAGAAAGAATAGCCTAATAGTCAAGAGCAGAAGCTCAGGAAATAGATAATTCAGGCTTAAAGACTAGTCTTGTCACTATCTGTGCAACCTTGGGTACCTCATCTCATCTCTCTGTGCCTCAGTTTCCTGAATGCTGAAGACAGTAGTAGTAGAAGGAGTAGTAAACCAGGGATACAGTGGTTTTAAGGATTGAGGGAACTGCATGTCAGCAAAGAGGTACAGGGGAAGTGCTGTATAAGAGCTGATTTTTATTGCCCATCACTGGGAACAGCATAATTTTTTCTTGCAGTCTTTCCTGCCAATTCTCTAATTAGTTCAGCATGGGAATCTAAGTTTAGGGAAAGTCAAGGTGCATTTATTACAAAATAAGTGGTCTTAAACAAGTGGTTTGTTATGGATAATAAAGTGATTAAGAAGCATAAAAGATGGTATCCATTGTAAAGTGTGTAGATCAAGAAAAATGTGGTTGATTCTAGTGAATCTTAACTATTACTTTTGTCAAATATCTATGAACAGTCATTGTTCAAAAGAAGATATACAAATGGCCAACAAGCATATGAAAAATTTATCAACATCACTAGCCATCAGAGAAATGCAGATTAAAACTATAACGAGCTATCATCTTACACCAGTCAGAATTTCTACTATTAAAAAGTCAAAAGATAACAAATTTTGATGAGGAAGAAGAGAAAAGGGAACACCGATACACTGTTGGTGGAAATGTAAACTAGCGCAGTCTCTACAGAAAACAGTATGGAGATTTCTTAAAGAACAGAAAATAGAACTACCATTTGATCCAGCAATCTCACTACTGGGAATAGACCCCAAGGAAACAACAATCATTATATCAAAGAGACACTTTCACTTGTATGCTTATCAGAGCACTATTAACAATAGAAAAGATATGGAATCAACCTAAGTGTCCATCAATGGGTGATTGGATAAAGAAAATGTGATATATATAAACCATGGACACATTCAACCACAAAAAATAATAAAATCATTCCTTCTGCCATAGCCTCCTGGATGAAACTGGAGGCCATTATCTTGAGTGAAATAACTCAGAAACAGAAAGTGAAATACTGCATGCTCTCACTTATACGTGGGAGCTAAATAATGTATACACATGGGCATAGAGTATGGAATAATGAACACTGGTGACTCAGGAGGGTGAGACAATGGAAGGGGAGGTGAGGAATGAGAAATTACTTAATGGATACAATGGACATTATCCAGATGATGGCTATACTAAAAGCCCAGACTTCACCACTACACAATATACCCATGTAACAAAACTGCACTTGTAATCCCTAAATGTATGCTCCCAATATTTTATATATACATATATATATTTAGGGATTATATATATATATATGTATATTGCACGCACACACACACAAAGTCTTCTAAAGTATGTTAAACAGAGTCTGGAAAACATAGGTGGTTAAGACGAAAGATTCTTCCTCTCTCAGCCAAGTTAGATATATTTTCTCTCCGGTGTTTTTCAGGATTGAACGAATGCATATCACAAGTGTCCAAAGCCGAGATGTGAATGTGATTAAATTCATTTGCCACTGTGTGTTATCGAGTGTTCATTACTGGTTTTGGTGATGAACACTGTGCCTGATTTCTATGATAATTAGGATGACAGTGTCTCCTCTCAAAGCCAATTTTCAGGGAACATATTGTGTTTCTACGACTTGGATCCCTCTAAGGAGTTGGAAGCATATGCCGAACACCTCACTGACCTGACTGAAGCATGGTGGTTGCTCTGCACAAGTTCACTGAGGAGGCTTCAGCTCAGTGTACATATTCAGGGTTTACTTACTTAGATGTGTAGTTTCTTTTCATTTCATACTCACAGGTCATCTAACCAACCAAACAAGGTTGCAAGGACCAACCAACCTCTTGTTCCCTAAAAAGAAACATTATTCTTGATCTACCTCTCTAAAATGCATGGTTGAATTCATTAATTAAAATCCATTTTCAAAGTTGCAATATCAAATGTCTGAGAAGCCAAGCAAACAACGTAAATATATGAAAGAGTGAGTATTAAAACCTGAGTGATGTTTATTGCAACTCTATTCACAATAGCAAAAACATGGAACCAACCATGCTGCCCATCGAAGCTGAACTGGATAAAAAAATGTGGTACATAAACACAGTGGAATATTTTGCAGCCATAAAGAAGGACAAACATATAGACTATGCAGCAACTTG
>CAUYQG010247231.1:0-32646 GCA_963574415.1 Tarsius wallacei | reverse complement strand
TACAGGCGCGCGCTACCACGCCCGGCTAATTTTTTGATTTATTGTAGAGATGAGGTCTTGCTTGCCCAGGCAGGTCTCGAACCCGCGGGCTCAGGCAATCCACTCACCTCAGCCTCCCAAAGGCATGGGATTACAGGCTGACCCACCGAGCCCGGCTACACCATTTTATATCAGGGACTTGAGCATTCTCAGATTTCAGTATGGGGGGGTCTTGGAACCACCACCTTGGACACTGAGGGACAACCATATATGAAATATATCTCAATAAAATGTTTTTTAAAAAAAGTTTCCGACCCACAACTGACATAGGACTTTCCTTTCATCACAAACAAAACTAATAATAGAAAGCCTCGAGTGCAGTCATGATGAGGGCTACTTGTTTTTACCTAGGAGATCGGCCCCTTCATCCACGTCCCCGATGACCTCAGACCCTGCCGTTGACAGCTCATGGTACAGGGAGTCGGTGTTGATGCCAAAAGCTTTGTTCACAATGCCCTGGGTTGGGCTGTTGGGACACACAGGCCAGGAGAGAGAGAGTAGTTAGTGGGCAGCATTGACCTGCTGCACATCTGGCCCTTCTGTTGCCTCCCGCCACAGCTAAGCCATGTATGTCAACACCGCACTGCGGGCCAGGCATGGGTGGGAGGCGGTGGGAGATAGTCCTGCTGGGAGAGGCTGCGGGATGGGGGGGGGGCACCTTCACCAAAGGTACCAGCTTAGGTGAATACAGAGACCCTCAGGGCTCTGGGGACTGGGTGGAGTGAGCACCTGCTTCCTGTGCGGTCCAGGCGGGTCTCCGGACACATGTCTAGCTCTGGAGTGGAGTCAATAATGTCTTGAACGTCAGACCACTCGTCGCTGCTGCCCATGCCTGCAGGAGAGCACAGTGGGACCTGGGGTCAGGAATGGTCTGACAGTCCCTATCCTACTTAGAGTGGTCCTCTCAACCTCTGTTTGGAGGCCTAAGGAAGACTGCCCAGCAGACAGGGGTTATCAAAAAAGAGTCCTCCTATGCTGGCCAGACAGACGTGGAACCCAGAACTGTGGGAGTCAAGAGCAGGGGAGCGGCCCCAGTGGTCTGTCTGTGCAAGGCTATTCAGCAGTGAGCCCATCCCCCAGAGATCCATGTCTAAGAGAGTCCATGACTGCACCTCCTTTTCGTGATCTCATCGGAACAGCCAAGCCTCCTCATTTTCTCTCTCTCTTACTAGACTGTGTGCTGTTGGGCGACAGCAGTCTACTGTTCTATGCTGAGTTGTGTCCCCCCAAATCCATAGGTTGATGGATAACCCCCAGTGTGACTGTACTTGAAGACAGGGTCATTAAAGAGGGGACTAAGGAAAAATGAGGTCACTCAGGTGGAACCTAACCCAACATGACTGGAAAACTGTGGGAAGAGAAGATGAGGACACAGACATGCAGGGGACGACCCTGGGAAGACACCGGGAGAAGACAGCATATATACGCCCAGGAGCGAGGTCTCAGGAGGGGCCAGCCCTGAGCTGCTCTGGTCGTTCTGCCTCCGGGACTGTGAGGACGAATAAGGCTTCTGCTGCCTGGACCGCTTATCTCTAGCATCCGTTTTGGCAGTCCTAGTAGACTACCACATCCACCAAACTAAAACCTGCATGAGGAAGAGAAATCTCCCCAGACATGAATAGGGGCCCAAACCCTGGCTGCGGGCACTGCACACCTATGCTGACGTTGCGCATCTCCTGGGTGACCTGGACTTCCATGTTGCGGCTGTTTCGCTTCTCCCGGGCTCGCTTGCTGTTCTTTGTGCTACCGCCATAGTCCCCCAAGGGCTGCAGGCTCTCGTTGAGGGGTGTGACCGCAGCCGAGGGCACAGAAGATGTGGGTGTGTTGGACTTGGTGCCAGTGGTGCTGGGCGTGGCAGCTGCGGAGGATTGGCCTGACTCAGACATCTCATCTTGTGGACACTAGGGTCAAACACAGGGGGAGGGAGGGTGAGTCATAATAGGTCACCGAGCCCGCAGCTCTGGTGTGGCCACCTGAGGCCCCATTGCTGCACAGCTCTGCCACTTTGCTGCAGTCATGACACTGCACCCGGTCTGCAGCAGCGAGGGCTCCCTCTGCTGCCTGTCGGGCTAATTCTTTAGGGCCTAGTCACTCCCGAGAGCTTCCCAGAAGCAGCGCCGCCTTATTGCAATGGTTTGGAATGGGGCTTTCAGCTCACCCCTCCACTGGACAGTCCAATGACAACACTATATACAGGACATTGCAGGCAACCCTCTGCAGCTAGTGGCTGGTCAGAAACAAGCTGCAGCCCAGGGTAGGACAAAGGCTTAAAATGGGGACCCAGGACAGAGCCAGCAGGGCCCGTGCCATGTCATTGAGTCATCAGTGTGCTGTGAGGCACTTGAGGCTGGTCCCACCTGTTTCTGTCCCTGCTTTCCTTCACCGCCCAGGGGCCAACTGCTCAGCTCTGGAGGCGCCGGGGAGAGGACGTGATGCTGGGCCCCACAGTTCAACTGGACCAGAGCTTTGCCTCAACACCAACACAAATTCAGATAAATAGAAGTTCTGTTTTTACAGAGTAGGGTGCCACTACAATATTCTGGGGGTGGAGGGGAAGCCCAGATTATTGAAAGCTGCTGTCACCTGTTTACCTTAAGAATCTCATTAGGGAGGAGCACGTTCTATCTGACTACTATGGGACGTGACACAAACACACTCTCTCCAGTGACCTCTCCCAATGCAGATGTTGGACAATCCCAAGGAAAACTCTTCTGTTCGCTAGTACTGATAACCCCCAAACAGCAGCAGCTTGCCTGTGGCCCCGGCTTCCTTCCCTTGTGGTGCAAGAAGCGGCAAGGCCTCCAGAGGGCGCCCAGGCTGCTCTCCTGGGTGACACCAGCGGGCTCCCTGTGCACCTCCCGGCTGGCCCTGTACAGAGTCCTCCAGTGGCCCCAGCGGGCTTGCCTTAGGGGACTTTCTAATGCTAAGGATGCTTGTCCTGTGGTAAGTTGATGAAAGAGGGGGCGTCCGGTCCTCTCCACAGCGGGGTGAATGCTGAGACCTGCCCTTAACTAAGCAGGGAACACAGAGTTCCCAGAAGTCACGGGCAGTTCTGACACCTGCCTTTGCCCGACCCCTTGGGTCACCACCAGCCGGAAGGCAGGGAGGCCTCTCAGTCCTGGACACAGCGACCTCCTTAAAGGGTGGATTTCTGGCTTCATCTACCAGGTTCCTCAATTTCTCTGGAAGAAGTTACTACAGTACACCCCTTCCTCTACAGCAGCAGCTCTCAACTGGGGTGACTTTGCCCCCAGGAGGGGAGACAATTTTGGTTGTTACAACCGAAGAAGGGATTCTGGCATCCAGTGGGTGGAGGACAGAGATGCTGCCCCCACAGCCAAGTACAAGCAGCCCCAGCATCCACAGTGTCGTGGGGAGAAACCTCACATCACACAGAGCGCTCCCTCCTGGAAGTGGCTAAGCAGAAACACTGCAGATTGAGGTGTGGGCTCTCCAGCCTATGCTCAAGTTGAGAAGAAAACAAGTCTTTCTCTTCATATCACCACCCAAACTAGATGAAGTGGGTCTCACTCACACGACAAGTCTTTGTGATGAAGCTCTCAAGGAACCTATCTGCCCCACACATCAGAGGCACTCGGTGTCCCACTGTATGTGAAGCCCTCCGCTGCCACCCAGCAGAGAACAGGGACCTCCACACAGGCCAGAAGGAGGGTGAGAGTGTGAATCGGACCAACGCTTCCAGATCACCTTCCTCCATAGTCGTATCCCAGTCTCTTTATGGCCCTTTTGGTGACTATGGGAAATTCTGTGGTCGGACTGCACCTCCCCCAGGCCCCCTAGTTCTCTGTCATCCTATGGGGTCACCACTTACCCATGGGACATCCCCCTGGCCACAACTTACCTAAAGGCAAACCTCTCAACCTCCTAACATCAACGTGTGGCGTGACCTCCAAGTGCAAAGAACCCACACTCAGCGGTCATTCCTCACCATGAGTAGCCACAACCGTGTGGTTAAAACACTGAAAATACAGCACACAACACAAAACAAACAAAACAACAAAAATTAAGAAATTAGAAAAACCTTAAACCTAGAGCATAAAATAAAAAGAACTTAAATGTAACTTTTTAAAAAAAGAAAAGTCAAATAAAACACACCTATGAACTAAAACATAAAACACTACAATTTATGAAGAGAAAGACTATTTCAGACAATGCAGGAGGCAAAAGAAAAGACATCATGAGAAGAACACGGTCTAGACACAGGTATGACGGGGGGTAGGGGCGGGAGGCCAGAGAGGATCCACCAGAAGCTCCCTGTGGCTGAGGATCACGTGATTTCCTCAAGGCTTACATGCAAGTCCCAGCTATAGGCCCAGGGAGGCCAGATCCCACAGGCCAAGGCTGGAACCACAGGGCTTACTGCCTTCTTCCCAGAGCACAAAGACTGGCAGGACAGTCGATGGCTGGAGGGTGAGTGTCCCAGCTGTCGCAGAGACACCTCGCTCCCCAGAGCAAACGCAGTAGCAGTGGGACTGACAGACCTGGCGGCTGCTGCAGCCTCCTGCAGGCAAGCTGGACACTGAGAGGTGGAAGGATAGTCAGCAGTGAGTCGCAGCAGGAAAGAAGCTTCCAGAGAAGCCATAGATCCCACCAACCCAACCAGCCCAGAGGCCCAGGGGCTTTGTCTCGGTGGTGTCATTCAGTGGCTTTCACGGAAATCTATTAGACCCAGGGTTGTCTCCTCCCTGCAGAGGGTAGCAATCCTTACCTGGCCAAGAGGCCAGAGTCCTGTCTTGCGACAGCCTACCCCAGCTAGACTACCTGAGCTCACAGACCAAAACTGGCAGCAAGCGACCTGGGGCCCTGAACAAGTGACTGGCTTTCTTTGGACCCCTGTACTCTGTGGTGCACTCACTGGCTGTACATACCTGGGGACTGGGGGGAGGTGGGGTGGGTCCTGCCTTCTCAAACTCAGGAGTGAAGAGGTGTTACCAGGGGTAAGCAGAGAAAGGCCCAGAGAAGAGAAGCAACCTTCTTGCCTCTGCCCTTCTCCCAGCTGAGTGCAAACCTCAGACTTAGACATTTACATTCCTAATAGCAGGGTGAGCTCTCAGGAAAAATATACCTGGCTAGAGTTCGGTCTGAGGGTGATGCTTGTAACTTGGGGTATGCTTTGGCAGATGGTCACTAAGCTCCACCCTGACAGACGCTGGACATCCCTGGCTGAAGAGCAGTCTACCCGAGGAGCAGAGAGGTCTAGCCTGGACCACCGGGACCACGCAAAGCCACATGGAGCATCCGCAGTAGCACAGGACCTGCCCTGTGGCCTGAGCCCTCAGAGAGCTGCAAAGGGTTATTTGCGTCCGCCTGAACAGACAAGGGTGCCAGCAACAGGGAAAGAGCCCCTCACTCCATGGCATGGCTACAAAACCTGGTAGCTGGAGCTGGACTGCAGCTGGCCGAGGTCACTCAGGTGCCAGTGGTCCCCCGCAGGCACAAGCTTGCCCCCTATCTGTGCACGTACCATGCCGTCAGCCAGGGGGAAGACATTCAGAGAGGTGGGGCGCTCCTTCCTGCTGGAATGCGAGGAGAAAGGGAAAGGAAGCGACAGTTAGATGGCAGCGTGGAAAGAGAACCCAAGCCCCCTCAGGGCCCGCAGACGCCCACGCTGCCACGCTGCACACAGCTGCTCGAACATCCACCTGCAGCCTGGCTTGTGGGGGGCCATCTGGGCAGCTGCCTTCACACATCCAGGGAAGTCTCTACTCAGCTACGATCCCAGGTACCAGTTCCCCTTCCATTATGCTGCCATCTATCACTTTTACTCAGTTCAGGTTTTTGTTTTTTGTTTTTCGAGTTGGAGTCTCACTCTGTCGCCCAGGTTGGAGTGCAGTGGCATGCTCACAGCCACTGCAACCTTGACCTGCTGGGCTCAGGCGATCCTTCCACCTCAGCCTTCCAAGTAGCTGGGACTATAGGTGTGCGCCCCTATGCCCAGCTAAATTTTACTGTAGAGATGAGGTCTCACCAAGTTGTCCGGGCTAGTCTCAAACCCATGGACTCAGGAAATCCTCTCACCTTGGCCTCCCCAAGTGCTGAGATTATAGGCATGAGTCATTGTGCCCGTCCTACACAGTTTAGTTTTAAACAGACACCTGTCATGTGTGCCAAGAAATCCCACCACAGGGCCAGTGACAGGACCTTAGGCAACATGGCTGGCACTGACTGGTTGCTCTGAATAGTGACCTTTACTACAAAGGCCTTTTTTTTTTTTTTTTAGTTAGTGTAGGAAAATTTATTACAACAGCGTTTTCACCGTCAAAGTTTATGACCTTCATCTTTCCTTCTTGACTCTGCCTAGGGCCAAAAGAGAAACATAGGCTACTCAGACAACCTCAAAGCAGACTCTAGGAATAGCCCCAATAGCATGGCCTTTCTGACAAAATCCAGTAGCCAGAACTTCAGGGTTTTCCTCAGTGAAGTTCAAGCCACCATCACTGGGCACACTGGCTGTGATTCTGTGATTTTCTTGCTGTTATCAGTCAGTGGGATCCTGGCACTTTCTGATGGTATAATCCAGCTGCTTGGCTTCAACCCCTACTTTTTCCAGCACAATTTCCTTTGAGTGGGAAGCACCTCCACTCTTCAGGGCGCTGCCCAAGGAGCTCTCTTATACTGTTTATCATGTCATTTCTGGTCTCGCTGGTGACTACAGAATTTCCCGGCAGTGTGAGGTCCACGACACTTGCCAATCCTGCTGGCACCACGGGCCTCAGCAAAAAAGCTGATGGTCTTTCTTATGCAGTGCCCAGACCTGCCTCCTGTTACCTTCAGCCCCGCCTCTGCCTCCTGGTGCCAACAGAGGGAAGACATCTTTCTGCTTCTCTTCTTTGTTCCTTGTCCCCCTCCTGTCCTCAGTCTTTCTTACTTTTTTTTCATAAGGCTATCTCATTGTCCAACATCTTTGGACAAGATGTGTCCAGGGTAAAGAGTGTCCCTTATGTCTGCTGAAGCCCACAGGGTGTCTTCTCCTTCCCTGTAAGTCTTCTCCAGCCTCCATGGAGACCAACACTGAAGATGAGGCCTTTGAAAGCTTGCCTGAGAAAGTGGAGATGTCTGAGAGGCTGGAGTTGCAAGAGTAACACTTGATGCCACTTGCTGTGGGCTCAGTCCCTGAAAAGACCTTCTGTGGGCCTCAAGAAACAGGGGTGGCAGAGGCCAAGGTTCTCATTCCATGTCCTCCTCTGTTGGGGCCTTACACCAGGAGGCACATATGTCACAGAGACCAGGCCAACTCCCCATCCTCCTTGGGGCCTGTGGGGACAGATCACGTGGTCAGATGCTGGTGCCACGTTGCTTGGAGCTGTTCAGGCAGAGCATTAGAGTATACTCGCACCACAGCCTCTAACACTAGTCCATGACTGTGAAGAGTGGGGGGTGCTTCTTCGGGGACCCCAAGGAGCCCAGTCTGGTGTCCTTGAAGAATGCAGATGATGACAAGGGAGTGAGCATAGAGGCCACTGCTGAGTAGAACTTACTGTGGCTGGGTGGGCAGCTTTATGGAGTATGATTCTGGGAAGGGGTCTCTCTCTGGCTGAGGGGCACACATAACTCTGGGGACTTGCCAGCTAGGCTATTCCATTCAGAACAATGCCACCTCCTGCAGTGTGAGGGTACCTGGGCATGCTGGCACTGGGCTGTGCCAGCTTGGTTGCCCGTGGCACCCGAGGTGTTCTTTGACAACAGCCATGAGGCCCTTTACTGCTGTGAAGGCAGCCAGCTGCCAGGCATAGGAAGCACAGCCCTGGGGCTCACCTAGGTCTGCTTGTGCATTGCTGCCACGCTCTTTCCATTGGGGTCCCAATTCCATCACAGGGAACCCCTCTCCTGGGCACATGGCTGGGTGGAATGCATCAAGGGGCCCCTAGATTCATGCCAATGCAGTCCTTGCTGTCTCAGATGCTACAGGTGACAGCAGGGAACAGAGTGGGGCCTCTGGCCTCACCAAGGGAGAGGGAATACACTCATGGGTCACCTGCTACCACAGTGCCATACTGGGCCACAGTGCTGTGCTCAGCAGGTGACTGCCTCCCATGGACATCTGCTTGGAGCCAGCAACTGCCGCTTGCCTTTCTTTGCTCCTTGCATAGAATCACACAAAGGCCTGGCCTCTGAGGTCCGTGAATGCTTGGTGGCATTGCCACTTGACGGGCAGTCCCATGCTCAGGGATCCTGTCCTCTCATTTCATCCTTGCAGCTCCCTCAGGGGATGCAAATGCCCCTCCATTCTGGAGACCACTGCCTTCAGGGGTCATGCCACCTGCAAGGGTCACCACCATGCTACTTATAGGGGTCATACCAACTTCAGGGGCCATGTTGCCTGCTGGGGTCAGAGTCACACCATCAGAGGTCACGGGTACACCACCCATTTTTGGGTGCAGGGTAGTAAGTAATCAAGCATGGCTATGATTCCAGGTCATCTCGTGGGGAGGGAAGGCCTTCTCCTGCCTGTTGCCTTACGAGTCAGTGCCAGCACCGCTTGGGATGCACACGGCTCACTGGTGGGAGTGGTCATCATGATTTCCAATCTGTGACCAGGACAGGGCAGACATGTGCTAAGCGAGGGGCAGAATGTAAGCCCGTGCTATGTGGCTGTGCCGGGGACCGCTGGCCTATCCCTCACCTCCTCAGTGTCAGTCTCATAAATGCTACTGAAAAGTACTTCCTTTTTTAACAATTTTTTTTTTTACTTATTATAATTTTTTTAGAGATAGGACTTTGCTATATTGCCCAGGCTGGTCTCAAACTCCTGGCCTCAAGTGAACTTCCCACCTAGACCTCCCAAAGTGCTGGGATTACAGGAATCAGCCACCACGCTCAGCCTACAAGGCAAGTACTTCTGATCTGTGATATCAGCTGCAGAAAATACCTTGAAGTAGGTTAAGGACTCTCATGGGCTGATAACTGAAATGATTTTTTCCTTGGACAACCTCAATGCCCTCTACGCCCAGCACCACAATGGATAAATCCCCACAGGCTTTACCTTTTCCTCCACGACTGGCGAGGACTGCAGGGCAGCGACAGACAATGGCAGCATACAGCAGTGACAGCACAGAGGGCAAGACAAGAAGACAGGCATTAGAGAGCGATGGGCAGGCCACACATGCACTCACACAGAAAAGTCAGCACACGATGATAGTGACACTCAGGGCCCCAGTGTGTGCCCCTTCGTGAACAGCGGTCACACAAAGGTGTCTACACAGGACAGACATGTAGCACACCCAAGAGGCCTCTGGAAGGGGTCTGTGCGGCAATTCAGCAGATAACACACATCACCAGTGCAGGGCGGCAAATGGATGGTCTCTCAGCACCCAGCACATGTGTGCACGTGGCATGTGATGACAGCACACACACAGCCACATGCAGACACACACAAGTTCCCGCTCCCGTGGCTCCTGCAGCGGTGCCCAGGGACACTGACTAATGTCTCATATCACACTTATTCTATAGACACACAGACTCAGACAACCAAGCCAGGAGTGAAGGAAAACACCCGTCGGGGCTCAGGAGTGTTAAGCTCAGCTCTGAGGACAAATGAGGAACCTCGGGGGGACTGAGGAGTCTGGGCTGAACAGACAGGACAGACTCAAATATGTGTCTCCCAGAAGACCGGAGGTTGTGGCAGGAGAGAGTCCATGCCACAGAAGAGACAGCATCTGGCAAAGACAGTGGGGCAGGGTCCCTGAACCTCAACTGTGAGACTCAGCATCAGCACGGATCAAAGGGACAGTCCCAGAGCCTCTGACCCAACAGTCAAACACTAGGGACAAGGAGAGAAGGGCTGTGCATTCTTTCTTTCAGCCAGTTCCTCCCTTCAGAGGTGTGGGGCTATGGCTGCTGTCCATGTCTGGAGTAGGGGCACACATGTGCAGTGTGCCTTGACCACCCTCCCAGCAGGGCCTGGGCCATGGGCAGCTGGTGCAGGGAAGGCATAAGCCCGGAGGAAGCACCTGACACTGCTGCAGAACCTCAATGCCATGGGCTGGCGAGGACAGTTCAGCTATGGCCCTGCCCCTCTCGTTCCTGTTGCCCTGACCCTGTAGCATGCGCTTCTCATGGCCAAAGCATGCATAGGAAGACGGTGACTGCCAGCCCCAGTACTTTCCTCTGGCCAGGCAGGCATCTTCTCTTAGTGTGGAGGCTCTGGCGAGGGGGGCATCTGTTGACAGAGCTCACAGGGGTCCAGGGACTATAGTAATGCAACCACTCATACTTAGCCTCATGGGTGCCTTTCGGGCGGCATCAGCTCATGGCAACCAAAACTTTGTCATAAATCTGGACGAGAGAGCCCTTCCTCTCCTGGACAGGCTGGTAGGTCTCATTTCACAAGCAGAAGGGCTCTGGGGACCTCGGGTGGGTATGAGGAAAGCCCTTGCCATGTAGCCACCATGGCTGGGGTTGCTCCCGTTACTGGTACCAAAGGCCCAGGGGATGCAAGTGGCTGAGGCTGGGCAACAGGACCGGGTCATGGTGGTACTGATAGAAGAGACCCCCAGATCCATTCCTTACAAAATGGACTGAGGAGCTTCTTCTGACAGGTGTGTTCTGGTTCCCTGAGGAAGAGCCTGACATGGTCTTCAGGAGCCTCTGCAGAGCTGAGGAGGGGACCCCATGAACAAGACCCATGTGCATCCAGGAGTCCTGCCTGTGAGAAGGGTGGCACCGACTGCAGGGCTGTGGGGCTTCCTGCGGAGGGGAAGCTGGCTTCTCACAGGCTGGCCTGCCAAGGGCAGGAGCTTAACTCTAAGCACCAGGGAAAAACCGAGGACCTGGCTCTGTGCCCAGGCCACACTCTCAGGACTGTGGACTCCACGAGTGACACCTGGGCAGCAGACTCCCAGATCAGGACCTGCCTCACATGGTGATGGAGATATCTATAACAAAGCATGCCTTCCCTCAGGCCTGGCACTCTTCCACATGCGGGGATGTGAAGGCCTGACCTGGCCCACCACGATGGGCCCTCTGAAGCCAGCTCTGAAGCTTGGACAGTCTCTGCTTGCGTCTAAGCCTGTGTGCCCTGAGGTTCTCAGCATGTCTATTGAAGGGATGTCCCTGGGCCTGGGGGATGACTGTTGCGACTCAGGACCTGGGCTCACTGCCTGCAGTGCTAAGTTCAGAGGCCACACCCCAAGGCTCCCGGGATGAGCTGGGCTTGCTCCTGCACTGCCTCTGAGGGGCTCCTCTCCTGAAGGGTGTGCTGGCAAGGAGGCAGCTGAAGGTTCTGAAACACTGCAGCTGTCGGGGCTGGCCAAGCTGCCTTCCTCTGCCCCCAGCTTGATGGCTCTGTTCACCTCCTCACAAAGACAGCATGAAGACCCTTCGTTCCAGGTAAGATTTTAATTCCAGTACTTGGGAATCTTCTTGCCAACTTCTGAGAGCCAGAAGTCAGGACTTCACAGTGAACTAAGGAGAAAACATCTGTGATGGTAGTGGTAGCCTGCAAACGATTATTTCCCAGATATGAGGACAATATCTGTGGGGTTTTAGAATCTGCCAAGCTCTTCCATCTCTATTACCTCATGTAATCCTTGTGGTGCTTCAGGGGTCAACGGATTGCCAGCTTGTGCTGCCCTTTCCTGGGACCCCCACTCACTGCAATGGCTGCAGATCCTGCTTCCATCTGAGCACAGCAGGCTTGTCTCAAACACACTGCTGGCTCCTTGTCACCCTCCCCGGTCTGCTGGGCCCTTGTGTACATGCTGCATTTGTTCTCATGTTAGAAGACTCAAAAGCACATAGCCTAGCCACTTTGTCCACAGTCATGCAGAATGTGAACCCTGAAGCCCAGAGCTGAATGTCCTGAATGTCCTTGTTTGTAGGTGCAGTCCCCAGAACAGGCAGGACAAAGGAAGACTTTTGAAGCAACAATGCCTTGATGGGGCATGGCTGGAGGCTTCTGCTGTCACTGCCCTGGTGGCAGGAGGCCTGGTTGTAGAAACGAAGAACTCCAACTCGAGCTGTCACCCAGCTCTGGGAGACAGGAGATTCTGCCTTCAGGTCCCTCGTCCCACCTGCTGGAGACTTAGAATGTCGGTGCCAACCTCCCTGGCCCAGTTCACCATCTCTGGTCTCCCACAGGCTGATCCCTTGAGTGGGCAATGCCCTAGGTGAGGTCTCTGACACTCTACTTCTTGGGCCTGTGGTCCAGTTTTATCCTGACTCAAAGGGCATAGAAAATGGAGGAGCCCAACCTTGGCAGGCTTCTCCTCATACCCTGAGCAAAACCAGCAGCAGGTCCAGAACCTGGGCCCAGAGGGCCTCGACATTGGCTAGTATCCTCCTGCCCTAGAGTAGCACGAGACTCAGTGTGGGGCTCAAGATGTCCTGGCCTCCTTCTCCCCATCCATACACATCGGGTTATTTGAGGTAGTAGGTTCTAGAAAGTCGCCGCAAACACTAAGCCATTGTCCCAAGGGGAAATCCTATGTAAACATATAAGATTATGATCTTAAATCCTAAAAAGTTTTTTTAAAGGATTTAAATCCTTAAATCTTCATACCAGTTGAGTCTATTTTATTTTACAAAGGGATTCAGAAGCACACAGTGACCAGTCCAGGTCACTTCACTAACCAGCCTCAGAGCCGGCTCTGTGTGTGACACTGTCCAGTCCTGCCATCTCCCCCTCGGCATGTCAGCATGAGCTGAACAAGAGGGCAGAGCATTGCCTTGTCCCACCTCAGTGGAACCCTGCACGTGGACTCAAATTTTTTCCTGCTGTGTGTTGTCTGCAGACAATGGTGAACATGCTGTATTTATTTTCTCACTTTACTTTTTCTAGAGATGGGGGTCTCGCTATGCTGTCCAGGCTGGACTCAAACTCCTGGGCTCAAGCAATCTTCCCACCTCAGCCTCCCCAGTAGCTGGGACTACAGATAAGCATCACCAGCCCGGCTTAATATTGATTTTGAGGTTACAAACATATTTTAGTGAGTAGGCAATTCTGCAAACACAGAATCTGTGAACGATGAGGGTCAACTGGGCAATCTCCCCTCAGCCTCCATGACTGAAGTGAGGACCAAGTACAAGGCGCATGGGGGGACTCAGCACATGTCCGTCAGAGCCCCAGGTGGCCACCACACACATTCCTGCTCAGCTGCACTTCAGCCAGCTTCCGCCTGGGTCAGTGAAGGAAAGTTTCCAGAGCACCCCTCATTTCCCCGACTTCCAGCAGCCCCTCACTCTCCTGACTGCCAGCATCCCGCGCTCTCCTGACTACTAGCGTCCCCTCGCTCTCCTGACCACCAGAGCACCGGCCAGGATGGGCTGTGGCTGGACTCTGTGGGCCACCACCCACCTACCTCCGCCCAGGCAGGCTGCTCTCAGTTTGGCTGTTTCCCCCGACCTGCTGCATCTTGGATCTCTCGATGTGCTCCACGTAGGTCTGTATCATCTGTGGGAAGGAAGCCTCACGTCAGCGTGGCTGGCAGAAGCGCTCCCTCCCCCTCCCCTGTGAAGGATTCTTGGTACGATGCATGCTGACAGAAATAAAGACAAGGATCCATGCAGGGGACCATATCCAGCATGGGGTTGACACCAAAATGCCAGAACAAGGAGCCACCAGGAGAGGCAGCCACAGGCCCTATTCTTGTGCCCTGTGCATGCCTGTCCTATGGGCTACAGGCTGGTGGCTGCCAAGGCACCCACCTCTGTGTGCCGCTGGTGCAGGGCATTGTACTCCTTCTTCATCTCCGACTCCCGCTCCTCCAGCCGGGAAACTAGAAAACATAACCACTGGCTGTCAACTGCACAACACGCTTCTCTATGCTTTGTACTTCTCTGGGCTATGGGCACGGAGGGCAGAGGGTTCAAGCACAGCACTAGAGCTCTGATGCGGTGTAGCCAGCAGCCCCTCAAGTGCAAGGAACCTTTATCACCAGGAGAAGATCCCAAGTACATGAGAAAGCGAACTCTGACCTGGTAGGTGTGGGGTCAGGACTGTGTGTGCTGTACCACCGGAGAATGTTCAACTCTGCTATGAAGGAGAACACGATGGGGACACTCACAAAAGCTATCTGCACTAAAGAAGCTTAGGGCCTCTGAGATGTGGGCAGGACTCATGAGATGTGCCAAGTGCAGGCAAGAAGTGAGCGAGAACCTTTTGGGAATTCAAAGTGAGACGCGTTAAAGGGCGACAGGATACCAGAAGCTCGAGGGGGAACAGACAGCAGAGTCCCTTAGACATGCCAAGGGCTGGGGAGACCAAGTCATGACCATGGCTCCTCCTGGGCTAACAGCCACGTCTCTCCTCACTGCGAGGCCCCTGATGACACTGGGATGGTCATCTCTGGCCTGCATGTGTTCTGCCCAAGAGATACACAACAGGCTAACTGGCAGCTGCAGCCAGGTGACCCTGCCCTGTATCCTGGCAGTGGAGCATATGTGCCACCAGCCTTGATGCCTTCCCCTGTGGCTGTGCGTTCAAACTTCAGCTCTTCACCACATGGGGCAGCTTGGCTCTGTCACCAGCTTGGCTCTGTCCTCAGGGTGTGGCCTTCCCAGTTTTCCCTGGCTTGCTGGTGTCTGCTCTAAAATGTCTTTATAAACTATATGGCTCATCAGCTCATTTTGGCCGTGCTCTCCTGCTCTGTGACCTAGGGTGTGGCCTGCCTGGCATTGTACCAAAAGGCTATCGCTGGGTAGCCTGAGTGTCTGCATTCCAACAACACGACCAGTGATGTGGATGCCAGTGTGGGATCCCACTCTGATTAGCAGCTCAGGTGTCAGCACAAAGCAGTCAGTTGATCTTCCCTAGAGGAGCCTGGAGTGTTTACAGGCACTGCACACAACACACATGACTTATGGACACTGCACATAACACATATGACTTACAGATATTACATGCAGCACACATGACTTATGAACACAGCACAAAACACATGCGACTTAGGGATACTGCACACAACATTCATGACCTAACAGACACTGCAACGAACATACGCAATTTATAGATACCACACAACACATATGTAAGTAGCTGCTAGAGGTGGGAGCAGACCACCCAGGAGTGTTCTGATCCAGCCTCTTCTCTATCCTAGGAGAGGCTGCTTGCTCGTGCATGTGTCCCTGAGAGGACTGTGGGATCTGAGCTTCAAGACCTCTCTGTGACCACTGTTGGGGCAGTGTACAGCCATTGCCTGGTCTCTCTGCTCATGTGGCCCTCACTCTTGGTGCCAGCCAAATGAATAACCTCAGCTTGTAATTTGAGTTTATTTTTTCCTTCCAAGAAAAGAGCTGAGAAGGTTTCACACATAAAACACATTTTAAGAAAAGGGAATATTAAAGATTTTGTATAATTAAAGAAAGGGTTTATCTATGCATGCCGAATGGCCCAGAAGCTTGCTTCTACTTTGCAAACAGTCTCCTATTTATACGTGTATGGAAGCCACTGGCTCTGTGGTCAGTGTTTATATGTATGGAAGCCACTGGCCCTAGATGCTCACACTTGTCAACATGTCACTAGCCTCAGCAAAGTGGCCTTTGGGTATTGGTTTGAGAGCGGTATGAGCCTAACATATCAAAATAGTTTTACCTCCAATTTGATCTTAACTTTTCAGAGAAATGACAGCACCTGCTATCCATGGTAACTAGGTAAAGCAGCAAAACAGGCTTCAATCATCAAATTGTCTAATTAGGGAAAACTAAAATGACACCTGTAATTGTAACATTGACAGTATAGTTTAAGCAAAGACTTTTGAAAAGTAAACCAAGTGTTATAATAATAACAATAATAAGCCGGGCATGGTGGCTCATGCCTGTAATCCCAGCACTTTGGAAAGCAAAGGCAAGAGGACTGCCTGAGCCCAGGGGCTGAGACCAGCCTGGGCAATTTGACAAGACCTCGTCTTCACAATAAAGAAACAAATAAAAATTAGCTGGGCATGGAGATGCGTGACTGTAGTTCCAGCTACTTGGAAGTCTAAGTTGGAAGGATCGCCTGAGCCCAGCAGATTGAGGCTATGGTGGCTGTGAGCAAGCCACTGCACTCCACCCTGTGTGACAGAGTCAGACTCCTACTCAAAAATACAAATAAAAATAAGTAAAATAAATAAACCCATTTTTGTACTTTACCTTTAAGGGGACAGACACCCTTGATCAGCCATGAACCCCATCCAGGAACTGCCCCTCCAGGGGGGGTTCCACCAGTGGGCCCACCCTTTAGCTCAAGAAAGAGTTGTCACTCCTCAGCAGAGTGAAGAGGTGAGGACCTCACAGGCCCACAGAAGGACCCAAAGACCCACAGAAGGACCCAAAGGCCCACAGGAAGACCCAGAGGACCACAGGAGGACCCAGAGGACCACAGGAGGACCCAAAGGACCACAGGAGGACCCAGAGGCCCACAGGAAGACTCAGAGGCCCACAGGTTTGTGATTTGGGGGTTAGAGTACAGTATGAAGCAGAAGTACTGTGTGACATAGAGGCCTTATTTATTTCCACAAAGTAACTGAGGCCATTAAAGAAGTGCCCAGAAGTGTAAAGAGACAGACTAAGTGGCTGAGAGAATCACGGTGAGAATAAAATAAGGCAGCCATCTGGTTTCCTCTAATCTCTTTGTATCGAAGGATTTCAGTGTCCTTCCCAGCCAGACCTGTCTCAGCACATGCAATGTGACTCTAGCTCTCCCCCAGCTACTTACTCTGATCTGCATAGTTCTTGGCCTTCAGTTCCAGCTGGCGTGTCTGAAACTCATAGTGCTCCACCTGGATCTGAAGCTCTTTCTTCTCTTGTTCCAAGGCATCTTCAAATTCAATGAATTTCTATGCATGAAAGAGAGAAGAAGAGTGGGTATCGTGAGTGCCTAACAGTGCCCTCCACCTGAAGGGTCACAGGCTTCAAGGACCCAGAGATCAAAGACGTCCTTAAGGCCAGGAGCTGGTCAGTGGCAGGACCAGGATGGGGTTCTCCCCACTCCAGACCCCAGGTTTCTGCCACTCCTTAGGCAAACCTTGACACAGATGAGCCATGAGAGCAGGCCAAGAAGAGTCCTCCAAGACTGAATAACTGCATACTCCTCTTCAGCTAATGGCATTTGCAACCCCCAGTAATGTCAGCTTTCTGCTGTCCAGCAAGAATTTGGTGTGAAAGAAGCCTATCATTCCAATTAAGGACCCCTTCACGCACATGAGTGACCCAGGCAGTCATACAGGACCCTGCACTCAGAAGGCCCATGCTCCGTTTAATACTTTACTGTTATGAATTTTTTAAGAGTTGGGGGTCTTGCTCTGTGGCCTATACTGGAGTGCAGTAGTGCAATCATAGCTCACTGCAGCCTTAAACTCCGGGCCTCAAGAGATCCTTTTGCCTCAGCCTTCCAAAGTGTGTGAACCATCATGCCCAGCTTAGAAATTTTTAATAATTTTTGAATAAGGGGCCCCACATTCCAGTTTTGCACTGGGCCCCACAAATTAGGTAGCTGTTTGCAACAGGGTAGTATTCCTCCTCTCAATACTAAATCTCAGAGCAAGGTAAAGCCTACTTTTCTGTATCTCAAATCATGGCCCAGCTCAGGACGCCATCATTACTAAAATAACCAGCAACACAAATTCTTGCTCCTAGGCCTTCAAAAAAAAAGGGGGATTAGTTTAGGTTTGGAATCTTAACTTTACATGCTAAGTTTTGGAGCAAAATTATTATCAAATCAAGTGAAAAGAAAGCACTTTGCAAAGTAAAGGAAGCTCTTGAAAGGTATGAGGAGCAGAGATATCAGTGAGGCTAGGGTGTGGTCAGGCTGCAGGGAGGGGTCAGCGCCAGGCAGAAACCCAGGCCACCAGATGTAATTCCTACAGCAGTCCAGAAAGGGAGCTGTTGAAACCTCGATTTTATTGAGTGTCAAACTGGGGAATATACATGTATTTTTCTTTTTGAGTCAGGGTTTTGTTTTGTCGCCCAGGTTAGAGTGCACTGGCGTGATCATGGCTCACTGCAGCCTCCAATTCCTGGGCTCAAGTGATCCTCCCGCTTCAGGCTCTTGAGTAGCTAAAACTACAGGAGTGTGCCACCGAGCCAGGCTAATTCTTTAAAAAATTTTTGTAGAGTTTGGGTCTTGCTATATTGCCCAGGCTGGTCTTGACTCCTGGCCTCAAACAATCTCTCCACCTTGGCTTCCCAAAGTGCTGGGATTACAGGCATGAGCCACTGTGCCCAGCCCAAACTGGGAAATATTATCAAGAAATTTCATTTGCAGGAAGCACAAATATCAGCTGGGTTCTTAAGACAAAGAGTTTCTCAGAAGATGGAAATATAAAACTGATGGTTGACTTCAGGTGTGGAGTATCTGGAAGAGTAGATGAATTAGTGGTGGCCACAGCTGTGCTTCCTAGAATAACTCTAGCCATTTTCCCACCTGGACACCAGGCCCCCAGATGCTTCTTCCTACAGCAGTTTCTAAAAAGGTATTTGTGCTGAAAACCACCAGGGCTTCTGCCCAAAGGATGACTCATTCCGTGCAGTGACTGAAAGGGTAGAAAGCCCCAGAGGAGAGGGTGGTGGTGGGGAAGGGGAGATGGAAGAGGAGGTTGCTGGAAGAAGTCTCACATGCAGCTTAACTAAAATGAGGAAAAACAAACATCCACGGTCAGGAAAATGCACAATTTTTGGAGCAGCTGTATAAAAATATTTGGTTTTGAATAATTGTGGATACAATCTGCATATGAAGAACAAATAAATGCTACTAATTGACTGATAAGGACATTTTTTTAAATGGGCAATTTTAATTCCTGTTACTTAAAAAAATGAAAAGAATTACACAAATGACATGTTTTTGTAGAAAAATCAGAGGATTTTTGTAGAAAAATCAGAGGACCAGAATGACCAAGAAAAAGAGAGAAAAAGTCTAAATAAACATAATCAGAAATGCAAAAGATCAAATCACAACTGACCCCAAAGAAATACAAAAGACTATCAGAGATTACTATACACACCTGTTATAGAAACAAGCTTAATAACCTAAATGAAATGGAGGACTTTCTGACATCACACAACCTCCCAAGGTTGAAACAAGAAGACATTGAGACACTAAATAGACTGATAACAACCCAGGAAATTGACTCTGTCATATGAAAACTACCTACAAAAAAAAAAACTCTGGACTATTCGGCTTTCCAGCAGAATTCTATAAAACGTACAAGGAGGAGCTGATACCAATCCTATTGAAAGTATTCCAGGCAACTAAGAAGGACGGAATTCTTCCCAAATCATTTTATGGAGCTAACATCACACTGATACCCAAACTGGGTAAAGATCTAACAAAAAAGAGAACCACAGGCCAATATCCCTAATTAACATAGATGCAAAAATTCTCAATAAGATTCTAGCAAACTGGATCCAACAACACATCTTAAAAATCATCCACTATGACAAAGTAGGCCTCATCCCCAGGATGCAGGGCTGGTTCAACATCCACAAGACCAAAAATGTGATTAAATACATCAACAGATATAAAAACAAGAACCACATGATTGTATCTTTAGATGCAGTAAAAGTTTTTGATAAAATAAAGCATTCCTTCTTGATAAAACCCTCAAACACCTAGACATAGAAGGAACATACCTCAAAATAGTAAGCACCATCTACGATAAACCCACAGCCAGTATATTGTTAAACGGACAGAAACTGGAAACATTTCCCCTGAAAACCGGAACAAGACAAGACTGCTCATTCTCATTCATCTTGTTCAACATTGTGTTGGAAGTCCTAGCTAGAGCAATTAGACAAGAAAAGGAAATCAGGGGTATCCAAATAGGAAAAGAGGAAATTAAGTTATCCCTCTTTGCTGACGATATGATCCTATATCTCGAAAACCCTAGAGAATCTGTCAAAAATCTGCTTTCACTGATGAAGAACTGGCAAAGTCTCAGAGCACAAAATAAATGTGCAGAAGACAGTTGCAGTCTTATATACCAACAATAAACAGGCAGAGAACCAAATAAAAAGCACAATCCCACTCACAATAGCTACACACAAAAAATGAAATACCTCGGCATCTCCCTAACCAAAGAAGTAAAAGACCTTTACAATGAAAACTACAAAACACTGCTCAAAGAAATCCAAGAAGACACAAACAAATGGAAAAATATTCCATGCTCATGGATAGGAAGAATCAACATTGTTAAGATGTCCATCCTACCCAAGGCAATCTGCAGATTCAATGCAATACCCATGAAATTACCAACATCATTCTTCTTGGACCTGGAAAGGACAATACAGAAATTCATGTGGAAACATAAACAACTATGAATAGCCAAAACAATCCTTAGTAAAAGAAACAAAGTAGGAGGTAACAAAATTCCAGACTTTATTATAAGGCTACAATAATTGAAACAGCCTGGTATTGGTACAAGAACAAGCATATAGACCAATGGAACAGGACAGATTCTGGAAGCAAAACCTCAATTTCTCAACCAACTCATCTTCAACAAAGCCTCCACCAACAACCATTGGGGAGAGGAGAACCTATTCAGTAAATGGTGCTGGGAAAACTGGCTGTCCACATGCTGAAGATTGAAACAGGACCCCTACCTATCACCATACATCAAAATCAACTCTAAATGAATCAAAGACCTAAACGTAAAACCTCAAACTATAAGAACCTTAGAAAATGCAGGAGACACTCTTATGGAAATTAAAATTGGCAATCAATTCCTGATCAAAACCCCAAGTGCCCATGCATAGGAGGTAAGATAGACAAGTGGGACCTCATCAACCTGAAAAGCTTCTGCAAAGCAAAAGAGACCATCTTGAGAGCAGGGAGACAGTCCACAGAATGGTAAAAAATACTTGCCAACTGTATATCTGACAAAGGCCTAATATCTAGGGTCTACAAGGAACTCAAATGTGCCAGAAGGAAAACAAATAAACATCCCCATTAAAAAATGGGCAAAAAACATGAATATACTCTTCTCAAAAGAAGATATACAGGCAGCCAACGGACACATGAAAAAGTGCTCAGCCTCACTAATCATCAGAGAAATGCAAATTGATACCACTTAACCCCAGTAAGAATGGCCATCACTAATAAAACAAACAGGCCGGTGCAGTGGCTCATGTCTATAATCCCAGCACTTTGGGATGCCGAGGTGAGAGGATTGCCAGAGCCCATGGATTCGAGACCAGCCTGGGCAATTGGCAAGATCTCATCTCTACAATAAATCAAAAAATTAGCTGGGTGAGGTAGTGCATGTCTGTAGTTACAGCTACTTGGAAGGCTGAGGTAGAAGGATCACTTGAGCCCAGCAGGTCGAGGCTGCGGTGGCCATGAGTGTGCCACTGCACTCCAGCCTAAGCGACAGAGTGAGACTCCAACTCAAACAACAACAGGTGCTGGTGAGGAAGTGGAGAAAAAGGAACACTTCTATACAGCTGGTGGGAATGCAAACTAGTGCAACCTCTTTGGAAAACAGTGTGGCGATTTCTGAAAGAACTAGACACTGACCTTCCATATGACCAGCAATCCCCCTACTGGGAATATACCTAGAGGAACTCAAATCATTCTACAAAAAAGATACCTGCACACGCATGTTTATTGCAGCCCTATTCACAACAGCAAAAACAAGGAACCAGCCATGCTGCCCATCAAAACTGGACTGGATAAGAAAATGTGGTACATATACACAATGGAATATTATGTGGTCATAAAGAAGGACAAACATATGGACTTCGCAGCAACTTGGATGGACTTAGAGTCTATCATACTCAGTGATCTATCACAGAAACAAAGAACAGAGTACCACATGTTCTCACTCATAAGCAGACCCTGAACATTTACCATAATACTATGAGAAGGGAATTGGCAGCAGCAGGATACTGCTGGGGTTGGGGGTGGGGGGCACAACATCAATAATGGTAACTGATCTCAAACCAGGCAAAGTGGGGACCAAAGGGAGGCCCAAGCTTTGCCTGTACAATGACCACTTGTATACCTAATCCTGAGTTGTGCCCCACACCTTTAAAGTAAAAAATAAAAAAAGAATGGAAAAAAAATGATAATCCTACCATCTAGAGAAACAATTAAAATTGTGTGACATTCTTCAAGATGTGCATGTACATGTGTATGTGTGGGGGGCGGGCAGATGTGTGATCATTTTGCTCACAGCGTTTTGTAACCTGATTTATTCACTGACTTATACTGGAATACCTTTCTACACCAATCAATGTATTCTAGCAGTTCTACTTTTGACAGGTGCATGTTCTGCTATGAGTATGTGCGTAGGGCACAGTTTACTTGATCTGTTACCTCCTGTTGGACTTTCAGGTTGTTTTGAAATGCTCACTGTCATCACAAAGCTCTGTGCACACACACCTTTGCCCACTGGCTGTCTGCTCTCTGAGGCTCTGGTCACACACTGCTAAGTCACTCTTCAGAAGGTGTCTCAATGTATACTCCCTTCAACACATGAGACAGCACCTTTTCCTAGAACTCTTGCCATCTCTGCATTTCATGCCCTGCTGATTTTTTTTTTTTTGTAGAAATGAGGTCTTGCTCTGTTGCCCAGGCTGGTCTGGAACTCCTGGCCTTAAGTGATCCTCCTGCCTCGGCCTCCCAAAGTGCATGAGCCACCACGCCCCATACCAAATCCTGTCCTTGTTTTCAAGGAGAAGATGCTTGAGGTCAGACCTAGGACGAGAGAAAGCTCATCTGGAATAAGTAAAGAGTGAGGAGTGAAGTGATGGGACTTCTGGGGCCGGAAGCTGAACCATTCTTCCTTTCTTTTAACTGTTCACTGTCCTACCACTGAGATGAGGCGCTGTTTCATGCAAAGAAAAGGGTTCTTCGGTGATAGTGTTACTTCACTAGAGCTTTTTCCATCTATATTCATCTTAACACCTGCATTTGATATCTGGGAGTTGGTCGAGATTTCCGAACTTAAGACAAAGTAAGAAAATCCACCCCCAGATTCTCCAGAAGGTCAAGAAGACTTTCCTATGGACTATCCTGGTAGGTGACAATTAAAATCCAATGTGAGTGAATGTCAAAAAGTGCTGTCAGGCCATATATACCTAGGTTCCTAGGACATTACAGTTTACAGTCTTTCAGCATTAGGAAATGAGCTATTAACAAAGGGAAAGACATCTAAGTTAGTTGTGTATGTGGGTGTCCTCAAGGTCAAAGGGGCATATGTGCACACCTAGGTGCCAGGGAAAGGACCCTGTGGTAAGAACGCAAGGTGTCCCAGACCACACGGAATCTGGGCTTGGGAGCCAACATTGCCCTGTCTGCTAGGCTTTCTGGTCATCTGGCTCACCAAGGTGATAGGGAGTGAGCACTCACATGGGAGATGAACAAAAAGCCCCAAGAAATCCACACACTACTGCTAGCAGACAAAAACGTCCTGGTTTGAGCCATCCCTCATCCTTCCTGCTTGGCTTCCCAGAGGGGGCCATGGAAGGTGAAGACAACAGTGGTCCATGCTGTCAGGGAGCTCCTGTCTCTCAGAGGAAGCCTGTATCTGACTGGTCAGAGCTGAATCAGGAACAACCCACAAGGGATCTGAGTATATGAAAATGCTACAAAAAAAGACGATTTTCTATGGCATAAAGAAAATGCTCTTTCTCCTCTTGAAAAAATTATTCCAATGCTATTAAGGAAATTAAATTAAAGTTAACAAAAATGCAAGCCAACCATTTCACCTAACTTGAATACTCAATGCAATTTTCTTTCTTTCTTTTTTTTTTTGAATAGGAGTCTCACTCTGTCACCCAGAGAGAGGAAAGGGCATGGTGAATCCAAGTTCTAATCAAGTACCAGGCAGGGCAGCTGTGTATGTTTTGGGGAGGGAGTTGTGGGGGGGGGGCTCAGCAGTGAGCTTCATTAACTGGGTTGGTTTGAGTCACCAAAATTCAGAAGATGTTTATTTATAGATCATTTACTTCAGTTTAAGAGACCCAAGAATTTTCAGTGGTGGGGAATACAGTAGGGTAGGTGGCACTTTACAAGGCTGAGGTGGAAAGATCACTTGAACCCATGAGTTTGAGACCAGCCTGGGCAATAAAGACTCTGTCTCTACAAAAAAAAAAAAAAAAAAAAAAAAGATGGGTGTGGGTGGCGCATGGCTGTGGTTCCAGCTACTTGGGAAGCTTAGGAGAAAGGATCACCTGAGCCCAGGAGGTTGAGGCTGCAGTGAGCCGTTATTGGGCAACTGCTCTCCACCCTGAGCAGCAGAGTAAGAACCTCATAAAAAAAAAACAACAAAAAACAGCACAATAGTGTCTTAATCCCAAAGATTCAGTTATAGCAAAGTGAAAACTTTTTGTACACATGCAGATTATATGTACTACAGGATAGAATTTATTTGAAATTATCATCTGTCTAACCAAATCAAAATGTCATGTAGCATATGGTAGCATACAGATGTACAAGGCTCATCTTCTGAGCACCCAAAGAGCAAAGACTCGAGATTATAAGATGAAAGAAAACACACTGGTGTCTGACCCTTAGTCTAGGTATGAACTAATTCTCACTTCTAAATACCAATACACCACAGGGTTACCTTTTTAAAGATATAACTCCTCCTCCCTCCCATTAACAAAGTGCTGTTTTAAAATTAAATTCAACTTTTGTTTTCAGAATTTGCTTTTTGCTGAATTTCAAGATACATATTGATATAACCTAAGAGCAGAAGCTCTTCCAAAATCTAGTAATCCACGTCAGTTTTTCTTAGTATTCCATGGAATGAGATCGTCCTTCCCATTTTATACATAAACAAGCAAAGTCTGGCAGTGAACCAACTTTTCATGTCAAACAGAACATCAAGATGACAATAATGGGAGTCTGTCTGTGTTCCCAATTCCCAGAATGCAAGAGCGATGACTAGGTAAGCACTCTTTTGTAACGTAATCACTAGACTTTTGGTAATTTCACAAGCCAAGGATGCTTTACTGGCAGAGTAAATTAACATTAAATTTGCACCCTCCCTCTCATATGTCCTTTGGGCCAGAGTCACCTATAGGAAACAATTCACTCTGGCTGGTTGGTTAGAAATGAGTGCCAACGGGAATCAAAGGTCTTGCTCTCTTGTATTATAGATTCATTTATTTCCTTCCCCAGGAGGGAGGGGATGGAGGAATTTCCAAGAGGAAAATGCTCTTTTTTGATATTTTCTCTTAAGCAGGCAGACACCAACAGTTGGGGGCTGGCACAGTCTCCTGGATCCAGAGGAGCTGCCCTTCTCCACAGCTAAATCCTGAATGTTGGCTGTCACAATCAGGTATTTCTAGAGGGCTGGCAGTGTTGTCTTTCCATCTCCACAACTGCATAGCCACCTACATCTAACATGCAAAGAGAGGACGTGCGGGTGGGCTGTGGCCCTGGAGTTACAAAAGCTGTCTCCCAAGCTCACCGGATGGTGTATGGGCCAAGGGAAGATCATTCCTGTATTCATGTATTATACGCGGGGCTGGATCTGGCCACAAGCTCAGCAGCAACACAAAAATCAGGTTGAAAAGGGCTCTTCACATTTATGGAAAAGGGTTGCCTGAAACAGCAGCACCTAAAACAAATTCCAACCGGTTCAATGCACATTGCTTTTTAAGAATTGGTAAGAAAGACAGAAAAAAGAAAAAGAAAAAGAAAATATATGGCTGGTGCCAGGGAAAGTAAGAAAAGTGAAGACAAAACTAAAGTCCCATCCTGTGGAAAAGAAAATCTCACTGGGAAAAATTATTCTCTGAAGCATCTTAACAGCTTATACTGGCTTATTTTTGAGTTGGAGTCTTATTCTGTCGCCCAGGCTTGAGTGCAGTGGCATGCTCACGGCCACCGCAGCCTCAACCTGCTGGGCTCAGGTGATCCTTCCGCCTCAGCCTTACAAGTAGCTGGAACTACAGGCATGTGCCACCATGCCCGGCTGATTTTTTGATTTATTGTAGAGACAAGGTCTTGCCAAGCTGGCCAGGCTGGTCTCGAACCCCTGGGCTCAGGCAATTCTCTCACCTGTGCCTCTAAAAGTGCTGAATTACAGGCTTGAGGCAACACACCCGGCTACACTGGCTTAAACTTCCAAACCTACTCCAGCTTCCGGCTCCCTGTTGTTCCATTGAACAGGAGCCATGATAAGGATGTCTCAGTTTACTCTTCTCAGGAGACAAAAGGGTCCTTCCTCTCAAGAGATGAACATTCTAAACTTGAAACAGCACACAGAGGCAAACATGAGAAAGCAGCCACTGGGATTTTGTGTTTATTTGGGAATTGATTTACTGGGGAGATGGAAGGGTGACATGAAGGCTGGCTGAGGAAAAGCCTGGGGCAGAAGGGATACCCAGAAAACTTAGATAAAAGGCATTGCTTTTGACTCTGCCATTGCTGAAGAAAAGTATCTGCTAATCCCTGTCTCAGACCCCCAACAAGCAAAGGTACATCCTTAAGGAAAGGGTACTTTTACACTTAACATGACATTCCCCAAATCTCTTGCCTACAGTGGGTTTTTAGAAGAATGTAATTGATTAATGACTTCATAGGCAAACACTTCACTTCCTGGGATGAGACTTTCCACCAGTGATCAGGGTGCTTTTCAGGACATGCTAGTTCTGACATTGGGTCATAAACTGACTCTAGCCTCTTAGGTTTTATTGCATTTCTTCCAGCAGTCCTCTGCTTGTTACTCTGTGCCGTTGCCTGCAAAAACAAGCCTGCCCTGAACAGTGCCTGTTCCAAGACCTGTGACAGAGTAACCTGTGTCAAGGTATGCTCCATCAACAGGTAGACAAACACCTGCATGATGGGACACTGTTCAGCAGCAACCTGGATGAATCTGAAAATCGTTGTGTAGAGCGAAAGAAGCCAGGCATAAAGAGCGTATAAATGGCACGATTCCATCTATATAAAGTTCTCGAAAATGCAAATTAATTTATAGTGAGAGAAACTATAGATCAGTGGTTACCTGGGCACAGGGAAAGCAGGGAGAGGTGGGGGAAGAGATTACAAAGGGCACGAAAAAACTCTGGGGTGATGGGTGTCTACGCTACCTCGACTGTAGGGATGGCTTCAGGAATCTGTACAGATGTTAAAACTCATCAAACTGTACACCAAGTATGTGCAGTTCCATCAATGATACCTTAATAAAATTGCCACCACCATCCCCGGAAAGGAAAATGAAGCCTAGGGTAAAAGATTCAATCCTATGGTCTAAGCACAGATGTTTTTGAGGCACTAGGGATTCCCCAGCAGGTTCCTCAGCCTTCCAAGAGTTTAATCACCTCTCTGTGGCTTCCTAAATAGCTGGCCTTGCCCCTCCTTCAGCAGCTCACAGTGTTTTCTTCTGTCTGGTCTCCTATATGAGACATCCACTGCTTTGGTATCTCCCCTCTTTCTGGAATATGTTCATTGAAAAAAAACAAAAAAACAACATTTGCCTCAATCCAGGCAAAGTGGGGACCAAAGGGAGGCCCAAACTTTACCTGTACAATGACCGCTTGTATACCTAATCCTGAATTGTACCCTACATCTTTAAAATAAGTAACTTACTGCCTGCCCTTATATGAAGGTGACTTGGCTAGACTGTTCACTGCTGCACTGTCCAGGACAGCAGTCCTAGCCACGTGGCTATTTCAACTTTAAATAACGAAAATGAAATATAGTCGGGGCACAATGGCAAATGCTGAGGGTGAGGCAGGAGGATCTACTTGAGCCCAGGAGTTTGAGGCTGCAGCAAGCCATTATTATGTCACTGCACTCAGCCTGGGCAACAGAGCAAGACCCTGTCTCTCTAAAATGAAAAGAGGAAACACATACAACTAAAAACTCAGTTCCTTGGTTCCATGAGTCACACTTGAAGTAATTGATGGCCCCATGTGGCCAGCAGCTACTGAATTGGACAGCACAAAATACAGCATTTTAATCATCACAGAAAGTTTTGCCAGACAGAATGGCTGCTCCAAAGAGATGGCCCTGACCTTCAGGAATGGAATGGTCAGTTTGGTGTGATGTGCAGAGACAGAGGAAAGACGGCTTCTCTCCTCATGCACTCACACAGATGCCTAGCACCTCCAGGGTGCAGTGCAGGAGAAAAGAACAGGCTCTGGCTGAACAAGCAGAGGGTGCTGCCCCCTTTGTGAAGCAGAAGGCAGCTTAACTTGAGGATGCCAGGTAAGAGGCATTGTGGGGGCCAGCTGCTGTCCACCCCCCCATGTGGGGACAGCAGCTATCCACTCTCTTCATTCACATCTCCACGCAGTGCACTGTCAGATGCTAGGAAGTTGGGCGGGGACAGAAACTGGCCAGGTAAGCCATGGACAGGTGGTCTAGACATCAGGAACAGCATGCACGCAGGGGTTGGGGAGGGGAGTGGAAGACCAGTGGGACCACGTTTGGGAGCAGAGAGACCAGAGGGAGATGAGGCTGGTGAGGGGGTGTTCAGGTTGGGGTCCCTAATTGGAGATAGTGTCTTGCTCTGTCTAACCCTTGTCACTCACATCCTTGCATTTTCTTTTTTTTTTAAAGACAGAGTCTCTCACTCTGTCTAGGCTGGAGTGCAGAGGTGCAATCATAGCTCACTGCAGCCTCAAACTCCTGGCCTCAAGCAATTCTCCTGCCTCAGCCTCCTGAGTACCTAGGACTACAGGCATGTACTACTACCTGGTTAATTAAAAAAAAATTTTTTTTAAAAAGCCCTGGCATTACAGGAGTGAGCCACTGCATCTGATCCCTCACATCCTCTCATTTTGTTGCTTTCTGAGATATATGGCTATGTCTGTGCCAGGAGAGCAAGGAGCTAATCACCCTTGCCTGGTACTCAATATTTTGTGAGGACTGAGGACATGGTGAACAGGAGTGGGAAGATGAGATGTGTGCTTTGTGAAGGTTCTCTGGGCTGGAGAAGAGTTGGGAGGGGGAGTGGCAGGGGCACCCAGGGATGGCGGCGACTGGAAGCAGCCGGCAGCAAAGGAAATGAAAAGCGGGCACATTAAAGAATGATCGGGGCTAAAAGAACACCGGGATCCAGTGACGCCAGGACACGCAAGACCACAGGAAGCAGCTTGGGACCCACTTTCCCCAGACCAAAGGAAAACGCGTGTGGAGAGCCAGCTGCTCGGACAGCACTCCTGGGTTTACCTTTTGCAGTTTTCACATGCTAGCAGTTCATCTCCTACCCTGGTAATGAGTGGGTACTCGAACTATCTTGTCTTGTGCTCCTCTTGCCCATCTGCACAGGGCAAGAAGCAACCAGGCTCTGTGTGAGGCTTGGCAACCCGGGTCTTCCCGCCGAGGTCGAAGATACATGCCCAGCCTCTACTCACCAGCCTCATGAGGTGAGCAGGCACAGCCTACAAAGGAAGCATCCAGGGCATAGGACACTACAGGGACATGAAGGAGCCGTGAAGCTATGTGGGAAATGCTCACACTGGAAATCTGGGTGAAGAGTATTATTTCTGCAACCTTTCTGTATATTATTTCAAAACAGAGTTTTAAAACACTTAAAAATGAAACAAACATGTTGGATTTCATTCAGAAATCTGAATTTTGAAAAAACTGACTTCTCTCAGTGTTCAACACGGTCTGACTGCTGCCACTGCAACTAGGAAAGGTAGCTGTGGCTACCACATTTCAACAGCTTCCTCTAAAAACAATTCTTTTTTTGAGTTGAAGTCTCATTCCTTCGCCCAGGCTGGAGAGCAGTGGCATGCTCACTCACTCACTCCAGTGTCAACCTTCTGGGCTCCAGTGATACTTCTGCCTCAGCCTTCCGAGTAGCCCAGAACTACAGACGCGCGCTACCACACCCAGTTATTTTTTATTTTATTGTAGAGACGAGGTCTCACCAAGTTGCCTGGGCTGGTCTCGAACCAGCGGGCTCAGGCAATCCACTTGCCTCAGCCTCCCAAAGTGCTGCAATTACAGGCTGAGCCACCAAACCTGGCCTAAACACAATTCTTAAAAGCTGTTCTGAATATTATAACACAGCAAAAGAGGAAATCACATACTCTGGCCAAGCAGTGGTGAATTTACTATTTGTAATATGGGAAATAAGAACACAAATTTCAGACTTAGTGTATTAATTCACTGATGAATAAAAATTCCTGCAGATCAAATAGAATAGAGGAAAAAAGGGGGGGGGAGGCAAAATGGTCATTTCTGCAAAGTAGAATTATGGTGTTTGTTTTTCCAGCTTAAGCCCATCCAGATGTCCTCTTATGAAATTAATTACTTTTATTTAACTAGGAAGAAGTAAGTTTGGGATATTTTCCTCTACTTGGATGCTTTCCTTACACAGCATCAAATGCTGAATTATCAGCAAATATCCACATCTGTTTTGTTGACAGAACATCAACTGCTTGAGACCAGGTGGGGGTGTTACTAGCAGTTTCTTTGGGTTTAAGAAGATTTTAAGGCAAATAATGACTACTAATCCTTGTACGTCATCTCTCAAACATTACTCTCCTTCTCCCAGGCTAAGGGGTTGATCGTTGCAGGGAGAGGGACTCTTTCCTGCCTGGGTCAGTTTGGCAAACGTAGTTGCTCCACACATACCTCCCTCAGGGATTACGCTGGGTGACACGAGCAGGGGGCATCTGCTCCCCTCCAGCCCCAACAGTCAACTGCCCGCTTCCCACCTTTTCTTCCAATGCAAAGAGCTGGAGGGATTTAAAAAAACTTGTGTCAGAACCTGCATGTCCAGACTCAGCACTGTCCAGCAGGCAGGTGACAATGCTCAGTGCTTGCCATCCAAGGCTGCCCTGAGCATTTGTCAAGGGCTTGGCCCGGGCTCTGCTAAATGCACCTGCGGCCCAGCGAGGGGAAGATGCTGGTCGTCGGGTGTGCATCTCCTGAGGGCTGGGGTGGTGTCCAGGCCGGTGTCTGCAGATGCCAAAGCTTGGGTCCTTCTCCTGGCACTCTACCTTCTCTAGATCCTGTCACTCCTATACAACCAGCTGGCCAGTATCAGAACAGACTCAGAATCTCTCGCTGCGGTTATTATGGGTAAGAAGTAGGGACAGGATTATTTGCTCTGCTGAAGGCTTTTAAGAAACCTCTGCAGATTGTGTCTGCTCAGAAGGCTGCAGACGGCTCAGGTTACCCATCTCTGACTAAGCCTTCTTGAACAGAGTGGGTAGGGATGGAGCTTCCGCTGACAGCTCACCCAGGAGCTCCTCTGCAACAAGACATGCCTGCAGCCTGTGACGTCCACTCTCATATTATCAGACACACATCTATATGATCACGAGTCCCTGCCTAGAAAAAGAAGCCAGCCCACGGTGCACAGTGGTCTTTTCCATAAAGCTGGAAGTGAACGTCTGCTTGACTCAATAAAGTAGCAAGCATGCCAAACGTTGATGGTACTGAGCCCTTTTCTTTCATTGCAAAGACCTGAGGTCTTTCCAAGGGCATACTGTTAGCACTTAATCACTGCCTCCAAGCTGGCCAGTCAAGCATGTTTGCTTTGAGGCTCTGCTCCGGAAGCTCCCTGTGTAGCTTCTTTAGATAGTTGTGGCAAAGGTGGGTCTTGCTGCTGAAGGTGGCCTTTTTGCAAACCACACACACAACCACCGGCTCAGTCCAGTGTGAGCCTAGGTGGGAGGGCAGAGACACAGTTGCTGGGGGTTGCATTTGAACTGTACAGGAATAGCAGTACCTAACCTATGCATGGCTCATTTTTCAGTGACAAAGTTATGATTCTTAGCCTTAATGTTGCCCTTCTCGATTTTCTCCTCTTAGTTCCTGCATTGACCACATAAATCCAGGGTGAAAGAAAAAAAATCCACCCGGAAACCTCAGTCAGGAATCAACTGGCCACCAAGAGTGGTAGAGAAGCGGGGGCAGTGCCCAGTGCATGGGAACAGCCAAGGCGGTGAGGGAAGCCCCAGCACTCCAGACCTCTGGGGAGCAGCCCTCTGATGCCCTGCAGTAGCGTGACACAGAAGGAAGCCCCCAGGCCAGCCTAGGGGGTCACTCTGCGCCCTGGCACTTCTGGGATGTGTGACCTTGGTCCAGCCCCATCCAGTTCTCAGGGCCAGTTCTCCTCCCATTAAAATGCCTGGGGTCACTCTGAGCTCTAATATCTATGCGCGTTTGCACCCCTTAAGCTGAGAGCTTTAAATCAGTTCTGGTGGAGCCTGAATATCACAATAGACAACAGCATCTTGACAGATAAAACCCAAACGCAAAAGAAACCACAGCAAGTAGAAATGACACAATATACTATTATTTTTTATAAACGTGATTTAAACCAAACTAAGGCATAAACCACTCTGGTTTCAGAGAAAGCCAAAATACTGAAACAATCTTTCATTTCAATACTAAAGTCAAGAATGTCTTAAGCCAAATTAATTGAAAAGGAATTTAAACTCATTTGATAAGATGCTTCCCATCCATACATCGAAGCGCATCACTCAACTCCTAGACTGACAGAATTTCTGAGCATAGAGATCATCTAGGGCAATTCACTCCTTTCACTGATGGAAAATCAAAATCCAGAGCGGGCCTGTGACGTGGCCAAGGTCACAGAGGTAAAGCAGGGTTGAGAACACAGGAACCCCGAATCTGCTTCATTTGTGCTCGGGTTTCTGACAAAGGGTGAGAGCTCTGGGTCCCATGCACAGTCAGAGATAAATATTTCATGGTGAATGAGTAAAACTAAGTGGTATTCCCTACAGTGCATG